>JABXWE010002260.1:0-47990 GCA_014611495.1 Limonius californicus | reverse complement strand
CTGTTGCAGAAAACCATCCCGTAGCTCATCATCGTGAAGTTCATTTAAAAAAGGTTGCAATAATTCGTTCCTGTACCTTGCTGCAGTTAGCGTGCCTTCGAAAAATATTGGTCCAACTAACCTACGACGACTCATTCCAACCCAGACTCCTATTTTCTGTGGATGAAGGGGAGCTTTAATTGTAACGTGTGGATTCTCGCTACTCCAAATCCGCATATTCTGTGAATTAACATACCCATTAAGGTAAAACCAGGCTTCGTCGGTAAAAAAAGGTTAAATTTAACTGCTCATCATTGAGATTATCCAAAAACCAACGACAAAACTGAACTCTTTTTGGATAATCCTGTTCTAAAAGCTCCTGAATGGAAATAAATCGGTAAGGATGCAGATGCAAAGCTTGTCTCAATATTCTGTGACATGTACCGTAACTTAAATCATCAACTTGCTGGCATAAATGTCTAATTGGTATTTTTGGAGCCTCGTCAATTCGTTGTCTTACAGTTTCAATTAAAGCAGGTACTATCATCTTCTTTGGCCTACCAGACCCTTCTTTCCTTGCAACACTTTCAGTTTCTCGCAAATTGCTGACTAAATTCTTAACCAAAGCATAAAATTTTCGGTATGTAATAATTTCATTGGGATACCTCTCTCGGAATTCCACAAAACAAGGAGGAATCGAATAGGTCCATTCTCCGTCAACTTGAAAGCTGTTCCGAAAGTAAGATTCAATAATGAATGCTCTTTGAAATGTATTAAAAATCATTTTAACAATCTGTCAGATTCATATAAAAAATCATAAACATTCCTTTAGTCTAGTAAAGGCGTGACTTTTCATTCCCCAGCCCGCTGAGGATCAGCTTTTTTTGGATCTCTTGATACTATACCGTGATACCGTGGGTGTCCGGCCACTTGCTCATCACCGTTGCTCACGGGTCTTTGCTCGCCACACCGATTTCTCTCCGGACAGATGCTCGACAAGCAATGTATTCTTAAAATGAAATAGTATCTGTAGGCATGTAGTAAATGATGTTGATAATTCCCAATACCTTACAACTAAGTTAGGGAAAATCCCGCATGATAAAAAATATTATTAACTATTTCTTGTTACCATTGTTGTGTAGAGCATTAATGCTGAACCGACATACGCAAATATTAAAAAAACAATACCTTACATTCTTCTATAGATTTTTTTAAATGTTGTTTATACCAGTTCAGCAATACTTGCTATTAATGGTATTGTTCACTGATCGGGGTCACGATAAGCCTCGCTAATGAGAACCACTGGGTCTCTGTCACTAATTCCGGCAGTTGGTAAGTGTTTGTCTTTAATAATTAGCATTCGTTGATAGAGTTGTCTGGTGTTGGAGCACTATGCGCACTACTATTTTAAAACAGGCCTGTTCACTATGATGAATATTTTACTCACTGTCGCTCGTTAAAAGGTCTCTGGGTAGCTTTCTTTTAAGTCTTGTTTGAAGTAATCTGGATCTCAGGCGATAGAAGACTGCACCACTGCATTTATCAAGGTTGTTGTAGAAACTTTTAGTGGTCTTAGTAATGAATTCCTGTATAGTGGGAATATCTGTTTCTCTGTGGAGCTGGACATTTCTTACAAACTGCTGTGCGTTGGTTATGGTACGCAGTACTTTATTCTGCAAAATTTGCAGTTTATTAAGTTTGTTTTAGACGTTGCACTCCATATACTGCTGCCATATGTGAATATCGGTCTAAATATGGCTGTATAAATTAATATCCCATATTTAATTCTGAGTGGGGACTTTTTGTTCAAAATTGGGTAAAGCATGCTGAACCTCGCATAGGAGTCTGACAGTTTCTTATTAATATGATAGCTCCAGGTCAGATTACGGTCTAAATATATCCCAAGGTAGCGCTGTCTTTTGGGTTCCATTGGATTGGGGTATTGTTAATAAATGTGTTTGGTGGATCTTCAGGTCTGGGAAGTGTGAAAATCTTGGCATCACATTTATCGGCATTTATTTTTACGCACCACTTTATGAACCAATGATTTAATTGGTCAACACTTTCCTGTAGATTATGTGCTGCTTGGTAAATGTCATAATCCTGTGTAATGATGGCGGTGTCATCACCATACATTGCTAAAGCCGCATTGGGTATAGTTGGGATATCTGACATAAAGACATTAAACAGTATTGGGCCAAGTATTGATCCTTGCGGGACACCGGCGTTTGCTTGTCGTGTTGAGGAGGTCATTTTTCTATAGAATGTTGGTAGTTAAAGCAGGGTATCCTGTTCTTGTAGTTGAATTCATATAGAGTAATATTTGTTTGCTTTCTGTTCCTAATGAAATTAACTAGAAGCATATGAGAGTTTGATGTTGTATACGTTTTAAATTATTTGTAATTAATAAGTAATAAAATTTTAATATACACTTATCCATTCAGACCACTCCATTGTGAAGGAAAATAATTTTATTTGTTATTACACACGTAGATAAACATTTTATAAAAACAACTTTTTGGATTTTTGGTGTATAAACGAATATTCCCTTAAAATATCAAAACCTATATGTATAAAAAAATAATAGTTTTCCCCTATATCTCTTGTATCTGAAAATAAAAGTAAAGGTTTTAATTATGAATCAAAGACGTGCTAAATTATTTTACAAACGAAGGCGACCATCTTTCCCAGCGAGCAGTCGGTGGCGAAATTACCTAAAACCATACCGTGTGCTATGCTCCATTGGGAAAATACATGCGTTTGCAGAATCATGTAATTTCCTGTTCCACAAGTTGAAAAGCACATCCAAAACAAGAAAGGACGTTAATTTTGCAGATATTACATCTACTATTTATGGGCGGGGATGTCTCAGTGGTAAGAGAGCCAAGCCTTGGATGTAATAGTCCAAACGCTTCCCGGGTGGAGTCATTCCAGTGTCGGATATTTTTGTTATTCCTTGGTTGATCGGTACTGGGTCCCGGTCTCCATTTGCCATTCGGCATCAAATTAATAGCACTCCTCGTGTTACGATCGCACTAAAGGAGTAACAAGCTCATCTACACAAAAATACACCACACACCAGGCAGGTTAAGCACGCTTTCACACCAACACGGTAACCCGCAGAGTCGGGCCCTGCTGCGCATTGCACAAACTAGCTTAGCCTTGCCTCACACCAAAGCGATGGGCCTATAAGGCCAGTGAAAGCTTCATAATAATAATATCTACTAATTATTTGTATAGTACTCAAATTAAGTGATAAATTTGAAAACGTTGAAGTTATTTATGCATGTAGTTTAGTAATACCAGCAAATCCGAAGCGCGAATTGCGCCAGCGTGGCGTAATAGCTAAGGATACGTTTTGTTAAGCGGACCTTGGGAGTTCAAATCTTTTCTTTTCGCTTTGCAGTCTTTTAGCTACAAAATATGCCAAAACATTTGTTCACCTTTATTAATTAGGTATAGAATAATGGCATCCGTCTATTTGGCAAAATGTATTTAATGTTGCATATAGACATATGGAGTTAATTTTACTTTAATGTAAGTTTATGTGCATATATTCATTCACTGACATTTCTTAACATCAACATTTCATTACAAGACACTTTATCTTTTCTAACCACTTCTTAGAGTCTGTTTTTTGATTCCGAAAAAAAAACATGGAAACATTAGTCTTATTTTGTTACTAATTTTCCTCTTGTCGTCGTTTAAGTGTTTGAGAATATCGCATTTGAATTATAATGACTGTCTTAATTAGTGCAATGTTTTTACAGTCCTTTTAATTAATTGATAAATAATTAACCGACTTAGCCAGAACAAACTGAAGCGTGACGAGAAAGAGCGGAAAAGAGGGTTCCGTATTGCCGACGTATCCAATTATCAAAGATACGAATTTATGCTATCCATAGTTTTTATAGTTTATGATGTAATATGTTGGTCGCATCGTTTTGAAACGCCCTATATAGTTGAAACCATTGCCAAAAGAACCTCTTTACGTAGTAATATTACTTCTGCCTCATTGTAAATGATCGATTAAAACATAATTGTGCCTACGAAAATTATATTGCTATATTACTACTACAGTTCTGCCACTCCAAGGTGAATGTTGTATCGTATCTGCAAGTCTGATAAATAAAAAAGTTTCCTTGTCTATCGCAATCATAATTACTGCAGGAAATATTAATTATCAAAGAAGCTGAAAATAAAACTTTGTTTTACGTATACTGGATAGCCTTGTAGTTCGAAACAATTTCCGGTGCAGTTGTATGGAATAAAGCGATATTTATAATTATTTGAATAAAACTTGCTTTGGATACAGTTTGAAGTCGTTGTTTCCTCTTTGCCTTAAAAATATTTTTGTAATCATTTTCTAGACAGATGTACCACATGTGTAGTGGAAGAAAAATATTTTCTGCTTTGTCTTTAACTAGAGAATCAAGATAACAGACGATGTTTTGAATACAGAGTGTTGCTTAAAAATGTGTTCAGTATTTAAGGGGCATACTTTTACGATCCAAAAACTGATACCTCTTCATTGGTATGAATCCGCAAATCAGCAACTGAGATTCTTGAATTTCTATATTTTGGAAGTGGATCAAAGTTACTTTCTGTCAAGTTGATCTCTTACTGTAACAATTCATAGTTTTACTAATATTAATTATATAGGTATTTAACAAGAAAGGCATTCACTACACCATGGAGCCCAAGGAGTATCGCTCCACACAATAGAACACCAGATAATATACTAGAAATGATTAAGACAAAAAATAAAACAAGAAGGGAGTGGCAAAAAACGAGACTCTCTTACCTCAAAACTTTAAACAATCGCTTAAGATATATAATTAAGCTGAAATTAGATAGAATAAAAATACACAGATACAATAGTTATCTTGAGGAAATCCACTCCTTGTGGAGGGCTACCAAACGACTATTGAGACAGCCAAACGTAGTATATCCACTAAAATCGAACAACATAAGATATAGTTCAGAAGAGGAAACAGCAGAACTACTAGCAACACATATAGAACAGTATAAAACCCCTAATTCGGATGATAACGATGACCACCACATAAAGGAGGTAACAAATACAGTCGCTACTCTATCAAGCACAAACTACTGAGGAAATAGTTCCAGTTATACTCCCTGAACTGAAGAACTATATAAAATGCCTTCCCAGTGGTAAGTTTCCAGGGCCTGATTTAATAGCTAACGAGATTTTAAAACAGTTAACAAAAAAGGCAATTGCTTATTTAGCATCAATTTTGAATGCATGCATGACATTAGGATACTTTCCTGGTTCCTAGAGAGCCGCTGACATTCTCCCTATTTATAAAACAGGGAAAAAATAAGCATGATCCGGACAGCTATAGATCTATAGCTTACTATCAACACTAGCTAAACTCCTTGAGAAGACAATCCTCTCCCGGTTTCAAGAAGACATACCTATTCCGACAATATCACTCAACAGCGCATCAACTATTACGAATTACCGAGACAATAAAGAAGGAGTTTGAAGATAAGAAGTATACAGTTATCTTGTTGATGGACCTGAAAAGAGCCTTTAATAAGGTCTGGCAAGAAAGACTCTTATATAAAATGATTGAATGAAATATACCGACCCACTTAATAAAGACACTACTCTTTCCTAAGCAATGGCACATTCCGGATATGAATTCAAGCAACTTCTTCCAGCACAAAATCTATCAAAGCTAGGGTACCTCAAGGAGCTTACTAGGACCAACTCTGTTCAACATATATATGTACATGGCCTTCCTTCCGTAATGAACAGAATTCCGGCAATGTATGCCGATGATACGGCCATAATAGCTTAGAGTGATTTACCTTAAAACGCTATAGAACAACTATAAGGCGCTATAAACGATACGATATTAAAATAAATCCACAAAAATGCCACGAAAAAGGTTCACCTTGAAACGTTATACTATACTTCAGGTAATTAAAATAAATAACTATGACATCTGTTGGAACCCCAAAGACTCGGCAGTAAAATATCTGGGAGTTCATTTGGATACGAGACTAAGCTAGAGATTCCATATAGATTAAAAACTCAATGAGTGCCACACTGGACTGGCAATTCCATACTCACTAATTAATCGACAATCTTTCCTTCTAGCTGAATGTGCTGTACTTCCTTATGAAATGATACTCCGACCAATTTTAACTTATGTATGTCCAGTTTGGTCCAGTACATCTAAGACTTCACTCAAGAAACTTCAGACTAAGCAAAATAAAGTGTAAAGACTCGCAATTAAGTGTACGTGGTTTGTGCGTAATTCACAAATACACAACGAATTGCAGATTCCATCAATTACTGACATTATCAAACATAATTCTCTGTGACAGTGCTACAAAATTAAAACTTGGCCAAAAACAGATTGGACTTCTACATTGTCATTCTATGACTTTCACATGTTTTCTTTTAATATAAATTTTTCTTCAGTACTATTACCTTAGTCTAATTCGCTTTCATAGCCGGGTTTTATTCCCACGATCTGATAAATCACCGAATCCATAAGCTATTTTACCGAGTTCTGTCTTATACAAATATACAAAGACAAGATCATTAGACTCACGTAAGTACCGAAGCAGGGTACTTCGAAGGGCCACTTACCTAATTCGTTAAAATCTTCGACACTAACAATACGATGCAGAAAATTATACATATATGACATATCCTTAAATACGCTTTAACAAATAGTTAAACTACCAACTCTTTCAAATAAAGTGAATTCAAAATACTCGAATGTGGCGGTGTTCCAGTTTGATAACGCTTGATATATAAATTGCGAACTGCAGTCGCAATTTTGTGGCATTTATCAAAAATAAGCAACAATCTGTTATGTCGTTATTTGCAATGCTCTGTATAAACAAAGTACTATCTAGGTATGCATATATCGTTAACACAGGTGTAAAGTGCAGGTTGTGTTATTTTTAACCTGCAAGACACGTAGAAAACGGCTTTCAAATAAAAAGTGTATATTCTTCTTATAAAATTGTGTCATAAAGCAATATTAGCATAAAACATTGTTATTTGCATTCGTTTTCCAAGAATAACTCCACAAAAATCACAAACAAAAACATGGGAAGAGTTCGCTAACCTTCACCTTTGCTACACAAACATTTTCCAGTTGAAGGATTTTTTTCGAATAACCACTATCTGTGGGTGTAGGAATTTCGGAAGAGTTTCTTGGTTTCTGGTAGAAATTGGTAGATTTGCTATTTTCAAGTGTTGCTTAGCTATATAATTTTTTGTGTATAATACCTACCGTAATCGAAGTAAAGGCCACCTCAAACCCGCGTGGAATAAGGTTGCGGCACCGATAGCGGTAATAGTGCGGCAACGGGATACGGCTTATTCAATCAATTTTTACTTGAACAACAAGACCAAGCATTTGCCCTAAACCCCAACCTAATTTCTCTTACAGGATATCCAGGCAGGATTCACATAAAGAAGTTATAATAAAGTGGAAACGTGTGTTACATAATTATTTAATACGTAAGAAATGTGATGCTCGATATCTGGAACTTATTGAATCATCAGAACCCCAAATGGGTGCATTTAGTAATATGAGAGATGACTCCAGAAGAGCAGTGCAAACATTGAAATGAATTGGTTGACTTCTTTAAGAATTAAATTTAATTGCATATTTAACTCTAGGAGGACCAACTTTTTTTTAGTAAACAGTTAGACCAAGGAGGGTTAATAAATGTCCACACTCTATTAAAGCTTTTAACATCTACACATATTTATAAATGAAATAAAAACAGGTTCTTAGTTAATGAACCATTTTTTGCTATACTTTCCACATACATCTGAAGTATTTCCAGCATGTAATTGTAGTTTTGGATAACTTCTTAATCTTCTTCTTATTTAATCGGGAAATTTTACAATAAGAACGACATCTTCCTTTCCCAGTTTGCAATGATGTCGGCGTAACTGTTCCTGACAATGTTCGCTCTAATGTGTGCTCTTGATTGTGTAAGATTGCAGACAATCGGGAGTTTCAGCCCTTTGTTCCACGGTTAGTAGTATTAGGGCGAGCCCAAGCGCTTGTAAGAATATTCGTCGACGATTATATTTTTCAGCATCCCATAGTGGAAAGTTTAGCACGAACATAGAATATGCGTTTATGCTTGGAATGTCTAACATAGTGTAGAGAGTTGATAGATACCATCTTCTAGTAGGCCATTTTGCAGTATGTTCTCCTTTCAGACCTAGCTTTATATAGATGGCCACTTTCAGTATCACCATCATCGTCCGAAACTCTGGAATGTAGTAACACTTTCCTGCAGGATTTCTCTGTTTTCACATTCCAGTATGCTGGCGTAATCTTCTATTTCACTTCCTTCAGAACTCTTCCCGTCCGAACTAAAGTCTGACATAAACTCAAAATCTGAGAGATTCTTTAGCTCACTAAATCAGAATCCTTCAAATACTTCTTAACCATTTTTTGAATAATCACACTGTAGTTGCACACAAAATGTTTTACATGGAAATGTTTCTTCAGAAACAAGGGAACACTAATAGCAAGGAAAATATCAAAATGGTGCCATTTCCACTACCAACAACAGCATCGTACAGCATAATATGATGTACAGGCGATTTATGTGGGATACTATTTGTCGCTAGTTGGACGAAGGGATGATACTTAGTGTCCACCAATACATTCTAAAGCCATACAAAATATTTACCAATAAAGGGACACAATATCTTCTGATATCCAATAAAGTGTTAACATAGCTAGGATGTCAAATTTTTTAAGATTTTTAAAAAACAGAATAGCTAAAATACTGGATAAGAAAAAACTTGTGGGTACGTTATAACCCCCCTTGGTCCTCCCAGGGTTAATATTATATATATTGTATATTATTTAGAATAATAAAATAATTTACTTACAATTTTCGTTTAATATTTCTCCTATTTCCTATTGAATGCGCTTTTACCATTTCAATTAATAGTTCAACGGACATGTTCACCGTGCCGGTTTGAGGTAGCTTTCATAGGACACAAGAAAAAATCAGCACGTCAATGATTACAAAACAAATATCCTACAAAAGTTAAAGTGCCTACCAACATGTAACAAAAATGCCATTGGCACTTATCGTAGCACTGTTCAGAACATGATATTTCGATTATCTTAGTTTCACGATCGGTTTGCTTTTGGGATTTCAGGGATTCATAGTGTTTAACTAAAGCTAATATAATACTATAATTGAAGGTTTTCTAGTGTACCTTTCTATGGATGAACAATTTTGTTTTCATCTGTTAAAGTAAGGAATGGTCTATTCCTTTTTTCAATATTTCAGAGTCTTTTATACAGGTTTTTCAACGAAAAGTAGCCACCCTCAGTATCTTTCAAAACAATTTTTTAGTTAAAAATCGCCAAGACGTGTCAACAAAGACAGCAAAGGGGACATCTTTTTACCTAAAATCCGGACGTCTGTCATCAACCCCTTAGCCGCCACAGCCACCCTCTCTAAAATTTCAAATGGCACCATACCATGTGTGGCACATCGTTGGAAAGGTTATTTTATAAGGAATTCATTCTACTATTCATTTTTTTATTCGCTTGAAATTGAGACATAAAAAATTAAAAACTATATTTTGTTTATTTCGGGTAAGCTGCTGAATATAGCAATTACGGTTAAAGTCATTGTTCAAAGTTACTTCCGTTAACTTCCATACAATAATACAGACGACTTTGAAAGAGAATACGAACATTTGCGAGAACTAGCAGTGTCAATTATCTACATTCTTCTACTATTCTCTGCCTAATAGCTTCAATGTTGGCCGGCTGTGTTGCATATACTTTGGATTTCAAATGCCCCCATAAGAAATAAGCCAACGCAGACAGGTCGGGTGATCTAGCCGGCCATTCGATGGGACCGCGTCTTCCAATCCATCGTCCAGGAAACCGATTGTTCAAAAATTCGGGAACCACATCGTGAGGAGGTGCACCATCTTGCTGGAAAACTAGTTCATTATCAAGCAAATTTTCGTCATTTTCCAGTTCTGTTATACACGGATCAACAGTGGTGTCAAGAAGCTCAAGGTAAATAGCGCCATTCAAATTACCGTCAATAAAAAACGGGCCAACGATGTGGTCTCCTAGAATACCTGCCCAAATATTAAGTTTCTGTGGATATTGGATATGGGCTTCCCTAAACAAATGCGGATTCGTGTCTGACCAATACCTACAATTATGCCTGTTGACTTCTCCGTTCAAAACAAATCGTACACTCGTCGTTGGAACAGATATTATACAACAAGTTCACGTTGTTCAATAGCTTATTAGACATAATTTCGCAAAACTGTAGTCTCCGATCATTGTCGTCTTAGTTTAGTTCTTGAGCAAGTTTTAGGTATCTTGTATGGGTGAAATTTGTGCTTTTTTAAAATTCCATACACTGCTTGTTGAAACCCCCGATACCTGGGAAAGTTGATTTAAAGAGTGATTGTTATTCATTGCAATGTGTCCCAGAACAGCAACTTCAACAGGTTCATTAATAATTGGTCTTTCTGGTAGATATTTTTTGTTTGTCACTAAGCAAGTTTCCATGAATTTTTGCATCAACTTTATAACATACTGATGGCGAATGAATTTATCGGGATGAATTTCATTGAAAGCACGCAGCTCGTGCACAGTTGTTATTTTTGAAATAAAAACGCACAATCTCGATTCTTTCGGCAGTGGTGTAAACCATGTTGACACTTTTATAATATTCAAAATGAACTGAATGTTGATGACAGATGAAAAAACAGAAGATGAAACAAAAGAATCTAGGTACTGCTATATTCAGCAGCTTAACCGAAATAAACAAAATATAGTTTTTAATTGTTTTATGTCTTAATTTCAGGTGAATAAAAAAAAATAAATAGTGGAATGAATTCCTTATGAAATAACCTTTCCAACGTTGTGTCACACATGGCATGGTGCCATTTGAAATTTTAGAGGGGGTGGCTGAGACGACTAAGGGGTTGATGATAGACGTATAGATTTTAGGTAAAAAGATGTCCCCTTTGCTGTCTCTGTTGACATGTCTTGGCGATTTTCAAACAAAAAATCGTTTTGAAAGATACTGAGGGTGGCTATTTTTTGTTGAAAAACCCTGTATATGTAACAGTACTGACTCGAGCTAGAAATTTGAGACATGTGTTCAGCTTTATACTTTACCATTTTATTCTGAAACTTTCAAGCCAATATTCCTGTCTTTAATTTTTTTGGCTCAGCCAAATCATCTTTAAGATCCATAACATTTCGCGACTTTTATTTATTACTGCTTCAAATCTCCATGCTGCTTTTTTAGTTCATAACTGTTAAAACACAGTTACTATCGCTTTACACAGTTATTAAAACAGTTTGTAAAAGCCTTTTCTGATGTCTTTTAAACTATTATATAATGAGACTTCCCACAACTAATGTTTTGCGAATGCACGAAGCGAATCCTTGAAGTTTAAATACAAAATCAAAATCACTGTGAACTAGGCTCGGCAAGTATTTCAAGTATTTACAATAGAAATTGTGTGACAATTGGATGACGTGTTATTTACCTCATAATATAATTGATTTAATTAAAAAAATATACAACACGAATTTCAAATTGAATGTATTTTGCCAAACAGTTTTCTTTTATACAGATATTTTCTTCATTTAGTGTTTCGCAATAGCATTTAATTTGAGATCATTCCCCACTTCTTAAACAGCAGTCTTCGGATTAAAAAAAAGCTCGTTGACTAAAGTTCAAATATTGTTTTCTCTCAATTACAAAGAAGATATACAGGGTAGCCCACTGAAAACGAAACAGGTGTATTATGTGACACTGAACGAGAATTCTTCGAAATATGCCCGAACGTTTTACAGTAGTGTTTTTACTTTCTCGTAAATCTTGTGAATAATCGCTTTGGATTGAGTACACACTACTCTTTAAATGACCCCACAAAAAGAATTCTGGCGACCTTGTGGGCTATTCAATAGCGCTTCTTCCAATCCACTGACTCGGTAACCTTCGATCCAGATACTGCCGGAACAACCAATGCATAATGCAGATGAGCTCCGTCCTGTTGGAATATCAAATGATCTTCCGGGTAATTACCATCTTCCTTTATAATAGCAGTTAACATTGGATGAGTGTTGTCTTGTAACAACTCCAAGTACATCTGTCCAGTCAAATTACCTGCTAAGAGAAAAGAACCAACGATCACCAAATATGCCATTCCAAACATTTAATTTTTCTGGTGTTGAGTATGTGTTTCGTGAAATTTCATTTGTTTAGGATATGACCAATAGCGTTTCGGTGAGTACTGATTCGATTAATACCCGACGCAATGGCCATTTGCCTTGTACTCAGTGTGCGACCGACAACACGGTCCGCGACTTTTACCGTTCTTACGGTATCTCATAGATAGATAGGTATATTAGAAATTTAAAAAAAGTGTGCTCACCTACCGTAAAATAATCCGACGATTATTGTCCATACCATCAAACTTGTCTACTATTTTTGAAATGTTTAATGGTTTAGCAATAACGCGCTCAATATTTATAACTGATAGATGTTCTAGTCTTTCTTCAGTATTTTGTTTCTAATATACGTTTTGAAATGTCTCAAACACGAAAAAGTACACGTTCACAAGATGCACTAGACACTGGTATAGTAATAGATATCCCAGTTAATTTCTAAGTTTCTTGGAATACTATTCTATAAATTGCTAAAATGTCTAAGAATTTCATTGTTATTAATTTTAATTTTTTCTTCCAATTCGTATCGTCTTATTGGTTTTGGTAAAATTCTTAACTAGAACAAGATCACTTTTATATTTCTGTGCTATGGGTAAAATAGCGTCATAATCTAAAAAGGAATTATTTCCTGGATATAAGACACTTACTGCATTAACAACAGGAAAACTAGTTTTAAAACATTGTTTAGTTTACTTAATATGAGGTCAACAGATGGTAAAACAATTTTGGTTGTTAACTGTTGTTTATCCTTATATCTATATTTTCATTGACTATAATCAAATATTTATCAAATTTCTGAGGCATTTTCTTTACGTATACCTTTGGATGCAAGGGCGGGGATCGCTCGGTGGTGGAGGGCCAAAGTTTGGATGTAATAGTCCAAACGCTTCCCGGTTCGAATCTCCCCCAGGGTCGGAAATTTTTCTAATTCCCTGGGGGATCGGAACTGGGTCCCGGTCTCCATTTGCCATT
The DNA here is from genome assembly GCA_014611495.1 of Limonius californicus. Classification (NCBI taxonomy): domain Eukaryota; kingdom Metazoa; phylum Arthropoda; class Insecta; order Coleoptera; family Elateridae; genus Limonius; species Limonius californicus. The sequence continues at coordinate 34,785 of JABXWE010002260.1, read as the reverse complement.
GGGGATCAAATTAATGGCACTCCTCGAATTACGGTCGCATTAGAGGAGTATCAAGACCATATATAAACAAAAACATTCACACACAACAGGCAAGCCAAGCATGGTTTCGCACCAACACGGTAACCCGCACAGGCGGGCCCTGTTGTGTATAGCACAAACTAGCTTAGCCTTGCCCCACACCGCCTCGACACTACGCAAGCGGTACAAACGAGGATCACGATAATAATAATAATAATAATAAAAAAAAATACCTTTGGATGCTGATGATGGGGCATTACTACATTGTTTATTTCCCTTAATGTGAAAGTTTCTATTGTTAATTCTAGCATAATTTTAGCTTCAGCTAAGTCAGAAGTAAATAATATTAATGGTGAGGCTCTACATGCATAAAAGAGTTTGGCCTGCAAGGCGAAAGGTCAGTGCTCCCGTATCCTTGCTCTCACACCTGGTCGTCGCGTGCCAAATTCATGACACCTGGTGATGTGGCAGGTATCACCCATTACAACCGCAGTACAACCCCTTATTAATTCGAACGCAGGTACCTAATTATTTCAAAAGACTGAGTAGGCGCCCGCTAAACTTCCAATCGGGGACCATACTGCCGCTGAAGTCAGAAGTTATTATTTGTAAAAAATCGCTAACATCCTTTAATATAATTAGAATACGAGAATACATACATAAGTTAAATAGGAAGTTAAAAATTATTTGGTGTAATAATCCTACAGCTTCGGGGATCGGCCACTGTGGTCGTATATTAATTTATTTAAAAATACCCAGCTTCGGGGATCGGCCACTGTGGTCGTATATTAATTTATTTAAAAATACCAACAGTTTCTTCATAGCTAAGCAAGTGAAAACTTGTGCTTACTTTTGTAGTAATATTTTTATTTACAGTGAACCTAAGTAGAAGGATGCTCTACATAAGAACTTTGCAAAAACTAATCTCGAAGTTTGGTGATTCATTTTAGTCACAGACTTGCCTTTGTGGTTGTATTTCTCACTCCGTACACTCAATGTTAAGTATATTTAATATTGCATATACTGCTACGTTCTTATTTATTATTTCGTAGGGGGCACCGCCCAAGATGACGACGTTAAGGTTAAATTCGGATTTAAAGTGATTTTAATAATGAAATTAATTTTGTATTATTTATATAACAAATGGTTACAGGATCTTCTCTTTATATACAGAAATATATGGACATAAACAAATGTTAACTTTAGTAACAGAAAATAAAATCGATATTCTTTACAAATTATTCAACACGCCCCGTGGTGTGGGCAAGTTGAAGAATAATGAAGGGTAAGATGATGAAAGAATTTTTAAATACACTTATCACACTGAAAATGCAATTCTCCTTCATATGATGAACAAGCTTCATGCCACCAAACTTCACAACCTGGGCAAAAAATATCTGTCTTTGGAGGTAGAAGCTGCTGTGGTTTTCGGTTTATTCAAGCCTTTCCGAATATTCCTTGCTTGTCCGTTGGCTATAGTCTAGTTGCCCTTTGATTTCTCGCTTTTTATTTTTCTAAAAGAGTATCTCTTAGAGGGGTGCTGGTTATAACGCTTGCAGCTGTAGCAGGTTGCTTCCTTTTATTGTGACCCCTAGTGGTAAAGGCTTATCTTCATAGACGCAGAACTAGAGTTTAGTTCATCATTATTATTTAGAATTGTTTTAGAACACCCTGCAACTGGAGGTAAAGGCGTACGATTTAGACGTCCTTCAATATCATCGACCTTCTGCTTTCCTCGGGCGTCTGTCTGAGATGTTGATGGTGATGTGGTATTGTCCTCATGAGCGACTGTGGTGTTGCTTATATAATTAGCTGTAATTGTTGTTCTTGCACCTCTGGATGAAAGGTGTGCTCTATTAAATTCCTTTCTGATGTTTCGGTTGGTGCAAAATCTTCGTCGCCAAAGATTAACGCGTTGAATGGTTCAATGAAACAAGCTTTAAAACCTTTAAGTATATTGCCAACAGCTGCCGCCTTAGAGTATACAACCCCAAATGGTACTCCAACAACTCTGTCTGTGATTGGCTGACCAGGATGAGAAACATCGTAATTATCACAAGATTGTCCATAAAATGTTTTTAGAGAACTGAAGAAAGCCACATCAAGGGCTGTATCATGTTTGTAGTGTAAGGTGGAAATCTGATCATCACGATTTAGTTATCTCTACACAAATTTACCGCTGATAGTGACAACTTGTGATGCATGTTTGTCTACCAGCTGTAATACATGGCCCACTTTGGTAGGTTTTGTATGAATTGCGAAATGTTTCAGAAAGGTTACGAATAATTCGTTGTTCATCCATCCGCTTTCACTTGGGTAGCCAACTGAGCTCGCAGGAAGGCCATTGAGCAATTATAGTTTCATGCGCTTTCTTGGAAATACGAGAAAAGGTGATACATTATATTGCACTCGTGCTTTACAGCACAAGACCGTTATGTTTTTTTCCTCATTCAGTGGACACAACTTTAGTTACACGACGCATTCACCTTTGGGCAATGACATTCGGAAGTTTTGTTGAGATGGTTCTTAATGGAGATTCGTCTACATCGAAAATTATATTTGAAGTAAAAAAATGAAATTTTGTGCAAGTTTCCTTAAAAATATAAAAAAAAACGCTTAGCATGCAATCGACTGAAGCCCATTGCGCGACCAATAGAGGTGGCTTCCGGAGCTCTCAAACCTTTTTTTTTCCATGAATTTTTCTAACCAATTCTCGCCTTTCTCCTCATTCAACCCATCCAAGTCTCTGAAAGAGCCTTAGACATCCATAATTGGGATGCTGCTAATTCTAGCAGTTACGGTTGGAAGCCAAAAACCAATTTAAAGATAACTAACAAATGACTCCAAAAGCAAATTTACCAAACAATTTTCTAAGGTAAATTACCTGTACCTCTTCTTGTTCTTCAGCAGCCGCTGACAATCTACTCCTGGATATAGCTTCCCACAGCTTCCTTCGATACTCTTTGTCCTGCGCCAACTGATTCCATCTTTTCTCCGCGTTTTCATTTATATCATCCTCAGTGGTCTTCCTATTCTCGTTTATGTATGCGGTTTGACCATCTAAATGCATCCTGACTCGCGACTTGATCGGCCCTTTTTCCTTTGCTTCCGCCTTATCAGTTGAAACGGACTCTAGCTGATTTTAATGTCATAGTCATGGTTTCGGTTGCGTACGCCGTACAGGGAGTATACAAGTATTGAACACTTTCTTTAAGTGTATGTACCTGTACCTCTAAACATGTAAATATTAATTTCTTAAATATCCTAATAGTATCTCTGGATTCTGGATTAACAGGGGAAGGTAAGAAAACTTACACGCACTTAGGCCACAAAAGGCGAGCGCATTGTACTACCTCCAAAAGCTGTCCCCCCATATCAGGCGTCATTCAACCCATCCAAGTCTCTGAACGAACTTGAGGACGTCCACAATTGAGGTGATGATAATTCTTGCAGTTATGGTTGAAAGCCAAAAATCAATTCAGGGAGAACTAAATGTCTCCAAAAGCAAATTTAACAAACAATTTTCTAAGGCAATTCACCTGAACCTCTAAAAATGTAAATAGGAATTTCTTAAATATCCTAATAATATCATGAGTGATTGTATCCGATTTCAATTAAACTATATTATATTTTTACAATCTTTTTAGCAAAGTTGTGGTATTTTTTTTCTAGTCTTGTATAAAGCTAATAACTATCAACATGGCAACATTAAACCATTCTAAATTTTAATGATGCAGCTGTTGTAAGCGTTACAAATTAAAACATTTGCAGAGGTCGCTAGACTGGTAGAATTCGTATTTCACCTTCAGACTCAACAAGTTGCGGTTCAAATGTGGAAAACACCAGCGAAATGTATTTGTATTGGTTGGTGTTCCATCTTTCGGACGGTATTTTCTAAAACCTCAATTACGCTAAATTTAAATGACAAGATCTTAAATCCATTAGAAATGATTTTATTTCAGAAAGAAATTAACTATAATAAATCTTGATTATATGTTAGTATTCCTTTTTTCTAAGTTAAAATGACGTGGAGACTATTTACAATTATTAAAATGTAATTAACAATGTAGCATCCTGTCTTATTATTTTAATGATTGTCGATATGAAAAACATTATCATTACAGCAATGTGTTTCACGTTAACTTTGCATTTCTCTCGAAATGAAAGGTAGGAATATCAAACCGTAAGACAGACAACAATAATTGTTTTGAAATCGTAAAATTTTAAGGCCGAAGGCACACATCATTTTATTACAAGCATTTAACGACGTATACATTTATACACTGTGTCCGTAAAGTATGGAACAAATTCATTTTTAGCTAAACAGGCCATTTTAAGAAATAATCCCGAAACACGTCGATTTTTGATTTTAATTTACCGTATTTTAAAATAATATTCTAATATACAGGGTGAATTACTTTCGAGTAATGACGTCACCGTCATTTTTTTTTAATGGAACACCCCCATTTTGTCTTAATTTTCGGATTACTCTAGCTGAGCTGATTCCAAAAATGTATCACATGTTGATTCCAATTGGTACAGGGTGGACAAAAATACAATAGTTTTGTGTGTGCTCATAAAGTAACGCGTAACATTCTTTATTAGTTAAATTAACAATATTATCAAAAATACTTATTGTCTAGCGGACAGAATATGATGAAATACATGACTTTATAAATGTTCGAACTGCAGCCCTTACTGTATTTGACAGTAACCCAAACGGTGTACAAATTCTTGTTGAACCTTGTTTATTGTGTCTTGAGAAATATTGTTTATTGCTGTCCGAATTCTCTCTTTTAATTCTTGAATATTTGCTGGTTTCGTTTGATACACAACATTCTTCAGATGGCCCCACATAAAATAATCCAAAGGATTGAAATCTGGTGACCTCGCTGGCCATTTAATAGGTCCACGTCTACCAATCCACCTGTTCGGAAAAATTTCATCTAGGTACCCTCTAACATCTACAGCATAATGTGGAGGTGCACCATCCTGTTGAAACCATAAACTTTCATCAAAACCTCCAGGATTACGTCTGGTGGGAAACAAATTACGTAAAGTAGGTACGAGATACCCCCTTAAAAACTCAAGGTACGTTGCCCCGTTTAAATTACCTTCGATAAAGTAGGGTCCGATGATTCGATTTCTTACAATTCCAGCCCATACATTTACCTTTTGCGGGTATTGTGTATGATGCTCACGCATCCAGTGGGGGTTTTCTTTTGCCCAGTATCTACAATTCTGACGGTTAACCTCGCCATTTAACAAGAAAGTGGCCTCATCAGAAAAAATAATGTTTTGTATCAAGAGAGGGTCTCGGTGACATTTATCCATCATTTTTTCGCAAAATTGTATTCTTCTATCGGGATCATTTTCGTTTAATTCCTGCACAAGTTTGATTTTATAAGGATGCCATTTTTCAAGCTTTAATAGTTTTTGTACCGTTGTTTTGCTAACACCGATATCGCGACTAACTTTACGCACAGAAGTGTGCGCATCTTCTTCAAAACTAAGTAAAACATCTAATGCTGTATCAGCATTTGCAGAGGGACGACCTGATTTGTGTGCATTTTCAACCGTACCAGTTTCTCGAAATTTCTTTTCAATCTTACTGACTGTTGAACGCGTTATAGGTCTTTCTGGATATTTATCATTAAACAAATTGCACACTTCCATCTGAGTTCGCGATCTGTCTCCATACCCAATCATCATAAGTATTTCAATTTTTTGTTTTACACTTAACTCCATTTCTACTTCAAATTAAATCTAAGCAATAATTAAAACATTCACGAATACCAAAAATATTGTAGTACTAAACTGTCACTGAACATCAATAAATTACTAAACAAATAATGACATTTCACAAAAAACTAGACGACTATGTTTCTTTTTAAATTGATAAGAAAAAGAAAAAAAAACTATTGTATTTTTGTCCACCCTGTACCAATTGGAATCAACATGTGATACATTTTTGGAATCAGCTCAGCTAGAGTAATCCGAAAATTGAGACAAAATGGGGGTGTTCCATTAACAAAAAATGACGGTGACGTCATTACTCGAAAGTAATTCACCCTGTATATTAGAATATTATTTTAAAATACGGTAAATTAAAATCAAAAATCGACGTGTTTCAGGATTATTTCTTAAAATGGTCTGTTTAGCTAAAAATGAATTTGTTCCATACTTTACGGACACAGTGTATAGAAGTTTGACTGTATATCACAGGAAGTGCATAATTTCAGAAAAATAGCTGCACAGCATAAAAGTATCCCAAAACAAAATTGGGCGATGCCCACATGTCGTCACAAATTAAGAGCTTCTAAACCAAGGTTTTTTGTGCGCACTTGAAGAAGGTGATGCAATTGATCGTTTAGAATACTGTTGGGGTTCAGTGGAAAGGAACGCAATTTAATTTATTAAGATTATTTTGTTCTTATTTCAATTTTTTCCGTAATAAAATAATAGTTATATGGATATGATTGGTGTACTTCACATTAATTTTATGAAAAATACAGAAACTAAAAATTTCAATTCATTTATCCATTCTTAATTATTGTAATTGAAAATTTGGATTTGGGCTATTTTTGTGATTCTGTTTTAAAATATAAAATTAACTAAACCAACTAAACAGTAGCAATGTTACATACAAATTTGTTCATCAATTAATTGACCCACAATCCCAACCAAGAATAACGATTAGGTTAATATGTGAATGATAAGAAAATACTCTTCAGGATAAGCATCTAGTTCAACAGGTTCTGGTATATTTCAATTTTCAGGACGAATAAAAAAATTTCCGTGAACATTTAAATGTTACCTCAAAATGTATCGTATATAAGTCAAACTTTAAGAATTCAAGACTTATTCATTGATGACGTATTTGTGCAAATATTTCTACTAGTACCTACTTGAAGTAGAAACTTGTCAATTCAACGTACATCAAGTATTTTACTAGATTTCAATAGCGAGGAAAAGGAAAACTCACATACTATTTTATTCAATTCAAGGAAAACTCTTAAATTTATGGTATTGTTGCGGTTACGGAAGACATAAAATCTTTAAAATTGAATGTGCAAACAGAACATATAAAATGTCAAACCAATGCGGAAATCGGATGGATCTTAAGCACCACTTTCCTACCCTGCCCAATTTCCGGAACGCGCTCCACGTTTACAGCCAAAGCGGAAAAAATCAGAGTCAATGCTCAAAACGATTGCCTGACGATAAATCAGAATTTATTCAAACAAATCGTAAAGGTAACACAAGAACAAAAATAATGAATTCGAAAAGTGTTTTATATTTGTTCTGTATGTCATAAATTAATTTAGTATAATGATAACTCGACATTAAATGCAATTACAATGCCATACCTGCAAGAATATGATATTCTTCCTTTAGTTAAAACCTGTGTGGTTTCTGTGAGAAATATTTATAGAAGAAACAAATAAGACAGTTTGTGTTGACGCTGCATATATAACACAATTATCACATCCCCTACCAGAGCAACCCTCACCAGGGGTTGTTCTATATGATAAGAAAATATACATAGTAGTCAACTAACAGTATGCAAATTAAAAATAGTAGTGAAATATCTGTGGAATAATGGCAATTAAATACTACCTGCTTATTTCGTTCCACTGCATGTGTTAATGATATTTTTACAAACAACAACTTTTAAGGTCAAAACTCACGAGTATGATAATATTACCTTGTCTAACATTAAAATTAAGACCGAAGCTAGGGAATTATGAATTTTGCAGTTCACTCTAATAAATTGTCGAGCATTCTTATACACAATAGTAGTCCCAGTTATAAACATAGATTTTAATACGACACGGATTGTGTAAACACAATTTTTAATAACTGTACCCAGCCATCTTGTTTTCAGACGTTGATCTATTAAATTTTTATCTTTGGGACCATACGTGTGTATATAGCAATAAAGCAAATGACGCGAAGGTTATAAACGACGCGCAGGAAATACGGTTTACTTTATTCCAGCTACTTCCCAGAGAATGCGAATTCTAACTTGAATTAGCCACTGCAAATAATAAAAACGACATGGAGATATGCTGAATAAATTGGTTGAAAGCCGAGATTTCACATTTATAAGATTTTCCGTCGCTTTCGGGAAAGGTACTTTTTATTTTTTGTAAGAACGATATATTTCATATAATACGAAATAATTATTTTACCGTCGCTAACGTTATTTTTATAAAAACAAAAGATTACTCTTTCGCAGTTGGGACACTATTTGTGTACCTTAATAAACATGACATAATAATCTGATAGATTCAAAAACTGACGATTGCTTAATATCTGATTACTCCAAAGAATGGGTTGCCCCACAATTACATCTCGTCTACTTATTCTGTATATGTAAGCATGGTGTACAATTTAGGGTGGAACTTAACTATAGGGCGAAAATAAAAAAAAAATGTTTTGATGTGTAATAGTGAAAATTGTTTTCCTTTGTGGATGCCTAATCTACTAGTAAAAAACTTTTATATCAATTCATTTATTTTCCGGTGCCGCACGGACGTCAAAAAATTAAAATCTGAATATGAAAAAAAAAACAAAAAACGCAGCTCTTAGCTCATATTTGCTTTTATGAAGCAAATACTACCCAGAAGTCACCACGAGGAGGTGGCTACATATCGACTTCCACCCTCCCTCCCACCTTTTGTTACTTTAGCTATTTAACCAACGAACTTATAGTCCTTTTTAGTATTAAACTTCGGCATAACATTGCGAGACTTTAACTTTCCCAAGATAAAACCATCTCTAGCTTCAGATCCACACAGGACTGACGCGGATTCGGTGACAATCTTGACGCATCTTTCCACTGCTTGAGTATGACAAGGAAAACGTGGAAATTCGGGAGTTTTTCCGGTTTGTATCATTCTTTTCACTTCTCCATCAGATAAGTCCGACAAGACAGGAGGTTCCGTCAGTTTACAATTATTCCAATTTATTAAATCTATATACTCAGAAGCTTCAAAGTTAAGGGAAGGAACTGCAAAACTGCTAACGCTTTTATTAGGCTGGGATCTAACCGCCATTATCCTCCTAAGTCCAAGTTCTCTAATATGTCGCCGGGAATCTGTTATCATTGCCAAAAGTATATTTTCATGATGGCCAAAAAAGGCATTCCTTTGAATTACTGGATCGATGATATCTCTGTACTCTTTTCTGAGGTACCCGGAACATCTAATCATTTCCCACAAATGAATAGATCCATCCTTGCAAGAAGGTTTTACTTTGATGTTGAACCACATATGACTATAAGTTTTAATAACATATTCGGTAAGAACTTCTAAATTTTGAGAAGGAGTTTTACAGGACACATATAAGCGCAAAATTCTATTGGCTGTTGTTAACCAACGAGAGTGACCAATTTTTCCTGGGTTCCTTCTCGCTAAGTCTTGGGGGAATATGCCGCTTGACACTGCTTGACAAATTTCGAATAAGTACATCTGGTCCGTATCCGTACTTAAATCTTCAAAATTAACTTGTGGCAGCTTGCATTCAATTTTTTTATAATTTATAATTTCCATACCTTCGCACTTTTCAAGTTGTTTTCCTATTAGCCCAGAAAATCCGTTAGGATCCGTTGTTTGTCCATCGAGTTGTTGAAATAAGTGTCTAAAGGGAAGCTCATTTGCATGTAATAAGCAAATTATCCATTGTAAAGGTCTTTTTAGTCTTGTCTCAAATATTTTGATAACTCCAATATCTATTGATCCTATTGCCATTATCCTTTTATCCCTCTGATCCTTGAGGAAGTTACGTTCTTGTTCTGGTACACGAAACATTTTGATGCATTTACACAAAGCACTTACAGGAGCTTACATCAAAAAGTTTCTTTGCTGATTGTCTAAAATTTTGCAATTTCATATTGAACGTAGGATTATTCTTTCTATTCCTAATACTTTTCTTTAAATTTCGACATTTGTCGTGATAGTCTCATCATTTTAACGATCCGTGTATCAGAAACCGTTGGAATTGAAGCTCTGAGCCATATATTTTTTATTGCTTCAACAACAACCTGCGATATTTCAGAAACAGTAGGTTCCCGTTTCCAATTGTCAGATTTTAAGTCAAACTGAACCCATAAATAATGTTTCATGACGTCCTCGTATGTTGGCAAAACACGATAGTCTAAAATTAATTGTTTTGGTTCACCAAACACAGGACACTTTAACAAATTTCTAGTTTTAGGCGCATTAGCAGACAGTATCACATTTGTCACTGGCCGTATAATAAAAATAATCGAAAAAAACTTATAAACACACAAACACCACTTTAAGTTCACTTGGACTAACACGCTTTAGTCAAGTAAAACAGACACACTGAGAGTTAAGCCAACGCTCATCGCCCAACGACCTATACGCCAACCAAACTCAAATATCGCTAAAGTGAAGTGGCGCCATCTTTTGCATATGATCCAAATTAAAGTATTCTCTTTATGATAGGACTATAATACAACTTTATTATATATTTTGCATAATTTAAACTTATTGAAAAACTTAGAATAGCTTTAATGCAATTATTGCTTTTTAATTTATTTTTTTTTAAATTAGAGGCTTTGCGGCACCGGTAAATATTATTTGATCTTTAAAAGCAAAATATTTGCGTTATATGGAGTCAAAAAGGAAAAGAATTTTCACTATTACAAAACAAAATTAAAAACTTCGTTTTTAAGTTCCACCCTAGTGTACATGGTATCAGTATTACGTACATATCATTATTTTCAGCTAAATACACATCTCTGAAATCACAACTATTGTTATTATTTTAAACATCAAATATGTTCTGCTTAAGCATCACTATAGCTAGTGTTCAACGTTAATAAATCTACGATTTATTACGATTTTAATAAGACCTATAAATATATGCAAATTTTAGTTTACAGAACAGTCCAATAATACAACTCCAATAAACATTTTATTAAAGACGTTCTGTAAACAACTTTTGTAGAACCGAAACAGAAAGAATTATAATAAATTTCATAGAATGCAATTTACAAACAAAGATTACATTTAATGAAAAATCAGATAATGATTGAGACAGGAAACCTGCAAGTGTTCACAGAGAATCGTTAAGGTTCAATTAACGTAACGGTTAATATGATTAAGAAATGGGAGACAACGATCCATAATAGTAAATAGCGATACATGCTGAGTTAATTATTCCGTGTTAAATTAAGTTTGTTTACTGAAAGACGTAGGTCGGACAGGATAACCATCAATTTACGTTTAGCAAAGTATGGAGGTCTTTTGTGACGCAGCTATCACTATGTCGTCCTAATTTCGCAAGTTGAGAGATTCACTTCTACAGAAACCGTCAATTTACCTCTAATTATTATTCAGATTTGTTGTTTACTTTTTTTAACAAAATTGCTGTAAACATCACGAGGTCAACAAATTTAACTAAATATCTCGACTGGTAAACAACAGTTTACCATACAACTCATATCCAAAATTTCATAAACTTATTTATCTTCCTAAATAATGCATACACCTAAGCATATCTGGTAATACTCTACTTTAATCATTCCTGACGGAAAAAATTATGGAATGTAATATTGCCATTTGCGAACTTAGCCGAGTTTCCTAATGCAACAGTAGCAGATGAATGAACATGCGTATGAGGCGCTTTCTTGGAAGTTTAGAGTTTACAGAGGTCTCCAACTAAAAATTTTCTTCTTTTTTCTAATAATTCTACCTGCAACACGTAACAGGGGGATCGAGGAGCTTGCCAACGCTCGTTGACGGTCCCAAGCCTGGATAAAACAGTAAGGGTTGACGGAACGAGTTAGCAGCCTAACCGTTGTAAAACTAATTAAACCTCCTAGAATTAGAGAACAGCCTCGGAATCTGACGAATATTATAAAGGTGGGAAAACGGAAAAACGAGAATGGAAAAATAGAATAATTAGAGTGGGATGCTGGAACGTACGATATTGGAACAAAAGTCAACAAGAAGTGATGGAGTTGGATAGAAACAATATATATATATTGATATGAACTATGAACGAAACCACTAGTCTTTACGTTTGGCTACAGCATGTACATGAAATGAGCTAGATTAATAAAAAATAAATCAAATTAAATTTAATAGATTTGACCAGCTTGCATTCCGCAATCATATCTTTATTTTGATTAGTATTTTTAATCACATAAGGTAAGTTGGGCGCCAGGTGACAACTTTTAGATCCTTGTCGCCAAAATTGAAATTCCACGGTCTAACTGTAGAACATAAATAACTCTATCTCGGGAGTCGGTTCCGTTACACTTTACTATTATACTAGAAAATGGACATTTTGTACAATTTACCAGTAAGCAGCTAACTTCAGTTGGAACCCATACACGTCATAGCCGTTTAACCTTTTAACCTAGTAAATGCATATAAATGCTCTGTGTAAATTAAACAGGTTTAATTATAATGTTCTGCTGTATTTGGAGTTCTCTGGAGCACACGTGCTTCCTGCTAAGGTATGTGTAATAAGTTTACCTTTCTGATGTAATCTCTGCGTGCAAATTGTAATTATATTTTCAGAAAGTCCTTGACCCCAAATGTCACTTAAACTGAGCTGCATCCAAATCTTATTGCGTCAAACTCAATGCGACGAACTCCATACAGGAACCACTTAATTCAATATTAATTAGTAAGTAATATTGCCTTACTCTTATTTTTAATGAAACTCGTATTTACACTCGACAGTAAACTTTTACTTTATTAAAAATAAACAATGTTTTTTAATTTTCAGGAACACAACAAAAATGCGTGTATCCTCGCCGAAGTTCTAAAGGACGCTCTTTTTTATTGTTTTTGTAAACAACTAACTTAGCAACTATCAAATTTACATACCAATGATGCTAAAAAATACTTAAAATTACAGTATGAGCACTTGAATCAAATTACAATTTTTAAAATAATATTTAGACAGGTAAAATAATTTTATGAAAAGGTTTATAACTTAACGGCGTCACTATTTATCCAAGTTAAAACGCTACTCTAAAGCAAATTCATCGAGCTTTAAATTGGTACGTCTTTTGATACTCCTGAACATTTAAAATTTTTATGGTGCAAATCACCCCAATTTTGTGGTGAAGCTGGTGAACAAAAATAGCCGTATTATATGGCATATTAATTTGAAGTGTTCGGGCGTCTTCCGATTAATTGAGGTTTAGTGTCACAAAACATGCCCGTTTCGGTTTCGGTGGGCCACCCTGTACATTTAATTTATATAAGTAGTTAAAATTATGTAAGACTTTACTGTAACTAGTGTAAATTAACAAGAAACATATACAAGGTAAGACTATTACTGCTGTCCACATTGCCTAAAAGTATCTACACATGAAATTCTCGATGCTATGGCTACCAAAACAGTGCAAAAGAAACTATTTTACTATGTAATGTTATTTGAGCATATACGTACAATGGTAATGCTGTAACGCTTGTGACGCTCTTTTCTTTAATCGGCTCACCGGAGTCAATTGCACGTCTGCTTATTACGTGCAATTACTAAGATTGCCTCGGGCGCCAGATTTGTTACAGAGTTTACTCTCCGGTACAGCTTCGTTTTCCTGGAACAGATAACGAAGACCTGGGTAACTGTAGTTGAAGACGTCGGTGTCCAGGGGTGTGTTGTTATTTACCTGCAATCTGGGGATCGGCATAGAGAATCTATTGTACTGCGTCGTGGGAGAATTAAAGCAAGAATAGTTTAATACATATATTGGATGAATTAAACAATACAGGGTTTCACATTAACAGGTATAATGCAATAACATTAAAATTAGACAGTAGCAAATACAGTAGCAAAACGGAAGCAAAACGGTAGCGAAATACGGTAGCAAATGCGGTAGCAAAACGGTAGCAAATACGGTAGCAAATACGTTAGCAATATGGTAGCAAATACTAGCAAAACAGTAGCAAATACGGTAGCAAAACCGTAGCAATATGGTAGCAAATACGGTAGCAAATACGATAGCAAATACGGTAGCAAAACAGTAGCAAATACGGTAGCAAAACGGTAGCAATATGGTAGCAAATACGGTAGCAAATACGATAGCAATATGGTAGCAAATACGGTAGCAAAACGGTAGCAAATACGGTAGCAAAACGGTAGCAAATATGATAGCAATACTGTAGCAAATACGGTAGCAGTACAATACCTCTGCGGGAGTCAGTACGGTAGCAGGTACGGTCTCCCTATGACAGCGAGAGAGAAAGGAGATCGTATATCTCGGCACAATTCGGGTACAAACCTCGGTAGTGAACGGTCAAGAATCACGGTGCTCTTTCTCTGGATAAAGGGATATTGCACGAATGGAAGACACCGCCTCAGGACACACGCAGCGACGATGCTTCCGAAGGAGGGTTACTTGCGTCAGGACACACGCAGCCGCAAGGAGAGATAAGGGACAGAAAACACCGACTCAGGACACACGCAGAGACGGTGCTTCTGAAGGAGGGTTACTTGCGTCAGGACACACGCACCCGCAAGGGGAGACAAGGATGGAAGACAACAACTCAGGACACCCGCAGCGATGTTGCTTCCGGGGTTTCGGGTAAGTTAGAGAGAGAGAGAGAGAGAGAGAGAGAGATACAAGAAGAGAAAGAGAACTGAGAATTAAAATATGAACGGTAAAGCAATAGTGCCAAGATAAAACAATTCCTCACCTCTATACTGCTTGCGTGGGTAGTCTGTACCTTGGATTCGGAGTGGTTCCTGGGTCACTGGTACTAGATGATTCTTCTTCGCTGGTGGCTGGAGCTGCTGGACCTTCTCGAACTGGACCGGAGTGAAGAGAGACCTTTTAATGCTCGAGAGCCTGTATTTATACCCGCCCGGTAACTGTTGCTACAATATTCGGTTTAAATTGCGCACTCCACCTGAGAGTAGGGTGTACGTGGCTACCCCACCAACTATACGTTGTAGATGCGGTTATCTGATCTCCACGCGTAAATGCATTTCGAATAAACCAAATTCACAATATTCGGATATAAATATAAATGCTAATTGTTCAGATATACACGTAACAGGTAATTAAACATTTCTCTAATAACGGTATCAAAATAAAACGGTCTCAGATAATAATATCAAAACAAACTAAGAATTCTAAATGTTGCTACACGGTACATAATAAATAAATTACCTTGTTCGGCCTTAAATTCAAAGTATAAATTAAACGGTACATAATGATATTTACATAAATCGGTAAACACTTCTAAAATGAAAATAATACGGGGTGCATACGGAAAGACATCGGTCGGTACACAATAATATTACCCAAAAATCAAACTAATAAACTTCTAAACAGTAAACGGCACGTAAACAAATTAAACGAAGTCCTAAATCTCAAAATAATAATACAAAATTGGTAACGCTTCGTTACACGCTAATATAATTAGGAAGGCAAAAAATTTGGAACTCATTATTTAATGAGTAAGTAAACGAAGGTTTATTTTACTAACACAGGTTTAGTACAAAGGACCCCGATGAAGCAGTGCGAATAAGCGCTGCCACTCTAGGTCACAGTGAAACGTGGCCGATCGGCTGTGGTTTCGAATCCCGGCTGAGGCGACCACATTTCACTTAGTGTAAGGGACGCACGTACCCCCCTGAAGTAACGCGAAAGCGGTTCCAGGGGGAGGCGGCGGCGGTAGTGTGAATCAATGAAAATAAAAAGAATTAGTACCAAAACACTTTAGATATTTACCTGCAAAGTAGAAGAATACAGATTTTATTGTAGGAAAATAGCTGGAACATATACTCAGTTTACCGTTTTTGCCTCTCGAAAGTTAACTGAGATGTCTTTAAGTGTAGCTCACAGCATCTATACATTGCGAATCCTTTTATTTGCGTCGTAGTTTTAGCTTCTATTCCTTGCAACCAAATATTTTCCAGTTGGTGACATGATTACATCTCTTCAAACGAATTAATTTATCGAATTACTGTTTACTTAAAAATTTTATTTTTAATGAACAATAATCGGTGTTACAGAAATACAATATAGAGATCTTAATGTAAAGGAGCCGAAGTGTAACTAACTTTAATCTATTATGCAGAAGCGCATCTGCACTTCTTATCTTTGCTTATGCTATATAATATTTTAGGAAGGGAGGTAAAAGGCATCATATCTACTTAACTAAGGTTACATAATTCATCCCTTCTTAAAAATGAAAGGTACAGGGAAAATTACATGTTTCACTTATTTCTATGAAACAATTTCGGTTGGGTTTAAATTTGGCGATTTGTTTTTCTTACATACATTTGGCAATAAATCATATAAGTACCAAATTGCTTACATGCACATAAGTATTATAATAGGTATGTTTAAAATCATTCGGCAAATCTATCAATTTTTCTTTAAGCTATTGTACGTCATCTAAGTCAATATTTTCTAAATGCAATTTAGGAAATTTGACAACATTGTTTAATAATTGACTGTAAGTTACATTGATGATTATAATAATTATAATAATGCGTTTTTTGATGCTTTGTAAATTGCAATAATATAACGTGATTTCCGCTATAGAAAACCACTAAATGCAAGCAATTAGTACAGTTTTATATAGAAAACGAAGAATCTCGACGAGTATTAAGCTAAAAATAACATTAAACTACTAATAATGGGTTTCTTGTGCTTATAAACTGCTAATAATGCGTTTTTTGATGCTTTGTTTCATTTCATTTGTTCTTGGATTTTGCATATAAAGTTATTTTTACGTAATTGTTTACAAGGTACATCAGTAGTAACGTACTTAGATTCCGAAATAAAATGGCTTGGTATTAATTTTCGCTTATCTGCATTGGCAATGGGTATAAGTGATAATAATCGTACTTCGTCGTAGCTGTTAATAGTACTTTGATTATAAATACTAATCTAGTATTTATTTGATATGCTTTGACGTTATTATTTCTTCAAATAATGTTAAATTTACGTTTGTTGGCTCGAAAGGTACTTGCAGTTTAGTTTTCACAAATTTTAAGCTTTCTTCTAAATCTTCTGGACCCGTAATTGGTGGATGAAAAGTTTCTAATTTCGAGAAAGTAATAGCTTCTTCTTAAGTATTCGTAATGTGTAACATTAAATTTGCGATTGCAGATAGTTGTAGGAATACAGTGTGCATGTTAATAAACGAGTACATTTCAACTTCATGCAATGCGTGCTTCTTAATTTCTGCTTCCATTTGTAGAATTTTTGATTTCAGTAATTTATTGTTGATGCTTGTATTGAACTTATCCAATATTTGATTGGTAAGGGATATTTGTCTAATAAGTATT
Source organism: Limonius californicus (assembly GCA_014611495.1). NCBI lineage: Eukaryota > Metazoa > Arthropoda > Insecta > Coleoptera > Elateridae > Limonius > Limonius californicus. The sequence continues at coordinate 17,469 of JABXWE010002260.1, read as the reverse complement.
TGTTTTTAGTTTTCTTGGTTTTTCTGTAGTTCATTGATTGAATCTTCATATTTTTGTCCATCGGCAGAGTCCAAATTTACCGGGTAAATTTAATTATTGAACCCAGTCCGTCAATTGCTTCTCGTTTTTGTCTAATGGGAGTTAATTGATTTATTTTTCTTTTAATTTCATAAAGCGTAGCATTTATAAGCATATAATAATTTCTAAATTCTCTAGTATAAGCGTCGTGTCCATTATCATAGTGGTCAAATATAAGTCTCATTTCTAATAAATGTTCTTGCAATGAGTCATATTCGCTAATTATAAAACTACAATCGATATTCTTAATTAATGTCCAATGGTCAATTTGATTTTTTGCTTCTCCGAGTTTATAAGGGAATAAACCAGGATTGTTGATTATTTTGGATATTTATGGTTCTTCTATGCATAGCATGCACTAGATGTTGATGATTAATTCTAAGAGCTCTGTTTTTTACTTTCCCATACCTTATAGGTATAGGGTAAGTATTGAAATCATGAAAATTTTCGAAATCGAGATTTTACCGGATATATCCGTTTTGGGTCTATAGGAACCCAAAAAAGTGGTTTTTAATAAATGTCTGTCTGTGGGTGGGTACGTATGTACGTATGTACGTACGTATGTGACGCTCCTACAGCCGAAAGTATTGCTCCGATTTTGATGCGCTTTGGAATGCGGGGGTGTATCGAAAATTCATCGAAAAAATAAGCTTTTCAAAAAAATCCGAAACCGGAAGCGGAAGTTACGCATGTTTTTTTTGGTATCACTTTTTTCGTGATTACAATTTTGAAACTTTTATCGCGGATAACGATAGAGGGTCATAAGACAAATCTGTTAGTTTTTTGCCGAACTAGCTAGCTTTAAACTGAAGGGCGCTATGATTTTTTGAAGATTTTGAGTTTAACGCCCAATTACTCGAAAACGGATGAATCGATTCAAATGATTTTTATTTTCTGAATAGTATATGAAGGGTAAAATGAGGTGATATAAAAAGTTTTTTGAAAAATTATAATGGGCCTAAATTACGAATTTTCAAAATTTTGGAAATTTTCAAAAAATTATTTCTCAAAAACTGCTTCAAGGAATTTTTTTAAACTTCATATGTCGATAGACCTCCCAAGGGGCTATCGATATGTTTTTTGAAGAACTCCGTAATTTTCCTGTGGCGCCCTCTACGAAGCTTGGAAGTTTGAAACTTCAAACTCCTTTAATTAATAAACGAAAAAAGATAGGAAGCTGGGGTTTTCACTGAATCGCTCAGTACGTAATGGAGCATATGAATATGCAAAGAAATATTACACTCGTGGATATATGTAAGCGCACCGGCCCCCTCCCCCCTCTTTTTTAGAAAATATATTTTTTTTTATTCTAACGGTTGTTATTTGTTTGCGTCAAAGAATCTTTTTCCGCGAAAATAAAAAAATCGATTTTTTATGCCCTACAAAATATAATTTCCAGGGACTTAGAAAATTTTACCTCGGTAGCAATAGCGATTGGTACTAGTTAGACCGCGCGACGGCCTAGCGGTACGGACAGCCCGGTTGGTTCAGAACCATTGCCATACTGTCGCCCTACATTCATTTCTTTAACCGGTATTACAACAACAAGTTATAAATTATTTATCAAAATTTTGTATTTAATACTTAATTTGATATATATAATTATTATTTATATATATATATATATATATATATATATATATATATATATATATATATAATTTGAAATAAAGATGATATGAACAGTTTCCAGTATGGGAAAGTCCAGGGAGGCAGTCGCGTCCACTTATTTCATTGTTGTTTTAAACTAGCCCTGGCTTTGGCGATGCTTGTCCTCGACCTAGGGGTTTGCTTGAACAATCGGCGATGTGTGTCCTCTAGTTCGCGCGTGCTGGAGGGTTGACGATGCTTATTCTCGCCTCCTGCACGTCCTCGAATAGCCACACCCGTTTGGTTGAACGTCGGCGATGTTTGTCCTGGTACTACTACTACTGCAGTTTCTTCTTGTAGTTGTAGCTTCCTGGATGGTAGTAGCTGGTTAGTTATCCAATTAAAGACTAAGTCCAAAATTCAGAACTTCGATCTCGTGACTCGATTTTTGTCCTCCTCAACGTTCGATTTCGTTGCACTAAGTTTTTGAAGATCCGCACAACTGCGCCAATTAATTTATGGAATTATTGTTTATTTAAATGATTTATTTTTTTTAAACAATAATTTGGAGTTACAAAAAATAAAATACAGAGATCTTAATGTAAAGGAGCCGAAAGTGTAACTAAGTTTATTCTATTATACAGAAACGCATCTGCACTTCTTATCTTTTGCTTATGCTAAATTATTTGTAGGAATCGAGGTCTTATCTACTTAACTAAGGTTACATAATTAACGTCGGCTTACATAAATATTAAAAGCTTCAAGTTAAATAATAAATCAATATGTGTAAATACCAAAACAACACTTGTTTTTTGAGTACGCCTGCCTCAAATAGAAAGAAATTTCTTACAAACAGCATGTTACCGGAATGTAAAAGTGTGCTGTGAAAGAAGACTAAACCTATGTGTTTTATGCGTATACGAATGTGTACCTCTTGATACAGGTATGCAGCTTAAAAAATCTAAATATAAATATATTTTCGAATTTGTATCTGTTTTATTATGGTTAGTTAATATAGTGATATTATAAGATGTTTGCATGTTTTAAATACTCGTATATAGTCATAAAATTATATTTTTAATAATTAGAAGAGGTAGGAAATTTAAATTCTACAAATTTGCTGTGCCCTGAAGTTTAAATTTCCAAGAAAATGATTATTAGAAACGCTGGGTTTACTTACCATTGAAGACCCTCATGATCTGGCAGGTAAAATTTGCAGGCATTATCACACCTTATTAGCGACCTGGTGCTCTCTGCTTAGTATGCTATTCCAATTTCCAAAACTCTTCGCCACTCTCAAATCGCCAGTTTCATTAATCTTGGTTCAACTACGAAAATAACTTTCGCACATAAATGCTATATGTTCCAACATGTACATCATTTTGCAGCAATAAAATCAAGAGGATCGTAAAAATGCTCCCGTGTCGACTCTAAAAGGGACTGTTTTTTGTGTATTTGCACAGAAAAAGCACAAACACCAATGAAGTTCACGAAATACTTGAAGTAATTACGACCACCAACGTAACGTACTTAAGTAATCGTTGGCAGTGCCTTGTCGTTTTTGTCAATATTAATGGGATTTTAACATATTACGTACAACACTACATACTTGCAAGAAAATTACACGGAATTTGCAGTTGCTCTGTATCTCTCTACAGTCTTTTGGCTTTCAAGAAGGCGTGGTGCCTTTTTCTCCTAAAGACGTGGTATACTAGAGGAGACCTACAGTTTAACGCGGATTCCGGATCATAGGCACTAGGCTGTGGCTTGCACTTCTTCTCTTGACAAAGTACCTCGGCGGTTCACCATTGCCTTCGAAGGAAAACGGCCGTTAAAAATCCAATATTCTTAGATCTACAATTGAACATCAGTTCTTCAGCTACTACTGTTGAACATGAACGATTGCAATTAACACTGAATCGGTGTAAATAATTAAACAGTAAATGATATAACAAATAGAGAAATTAGCACAGTCTCGATCCACATTGTTCAAAATTAAATAAAGTTGCATGGAAAACGATAACATTTCTCTTTTATAAGAAAACTTACTACATATTAAAAACATGTATAACATAAGTTACCAATTTTAGTTATCTGCTTGTTCGAATCTATTGCCTTGCATTTTTAGAGCTGATATGTTGCTTCTTCAGTTAGCAAAAAGAGTAAACAGCACTAAAACCATACGTTTGGAATCCTAAACCAAGGGTTTTACAACAAAAAATTTACTCATTTTGCAGTAAATATTTACAACTGGTCCTTTATGTGACTTCGTTGTGGTTCTTCGTTCAATTTACCGTTACATTTAATAACGGGTATCAAACGACATTTTAGGTATAGTAAGCTTTATTAAATGTTAGCACGAAGAAAGGATTACGAGGGTATTTACTCTTGGTGTCAGTAAAGTGCCTCTCGGCAACCAAGTGTCACTCACAGACCATATTCCAAACATTTTATTATTATAGACCGACCAAACGTGAAATATGAGTATAAAAATCCGCTTAGGGTTTTTTAGTATGTGGGACACCTTTTATCGAAATGCTTAATAGACTAATTTGGAAACACCACTACTATAGCGCACAATTACAAGTCGCATTAAAGCTCTACAAATCTGTAAACAATGATTCCGAAATTTGTTCTTTAATGCATTTTATTATTTAACAAAATCATTGTACTTAAAGCGATACGCTTGCGTTGAAACACGTAGTGCTTGCAAATAAGTGCGTTGATTAGTCCAAATAAACTCTTCATGCAACCAAAATATTTAATGTATATTTACCAAGAAAAGTACAAATAATTTTTATCCGCTACATACTAAATATTGAATACCGACAAGTGAAATAGTAACTGGACACAGCCCTTAACATTTAGTCATATATATGATAACAACTTGCGGGAGTGCAAAAGCTTTCAAAGCAGGTAGCAACGAAGGGATTAGTAATTTCCATAGGCTGGTCGGCAGACAAGATTTAAATAGGTAAATAATTCCAGTACCAGAAAGTTCGCAAATGGATAGATACCTGAGTAAATAAAATGGAAACCCTAATTGTTTAAAATAATACATTAAATAAATATCTACCTTTCAGTTGAAAGATACCCGCTACACATTTTCTCATAGTTTATAATTACTAAAAATGAATCAGTTATACTTAAAATCGAAGTAGATCTTCCACTTTTTGTAATTGTTATTAACTAACACATTATAAAACCGTAGTGTGCTGTTAATAACAATATAATTTGTACTAAATTTTGTTAGGGTGTCAATTCTAGGACAGCCAACTATATATAAAAAAATTATGTATTACAAACTGAAAATTCAACAATACTACAATACTATGATGTTAATTACGGGATTAAAATAAACACCCGCATCTCCAGCAATGTGGCAATTACACCCGTAGTAAATAAGACAAATATCAGGTATGTCGTAGAAATAAATCCTCGCGTATATGGGCTCGTGTTTACATTTCTACCATAATATTACATCCAATCATAAGTGAAATATAGAACTGAGTTTTTCTTGCAATTAAAGAATATAACTATACTACTACTGCTTTCCGTGATAGAAGTTAATAAAATCGAGAAACAATTGTTAAAATTTCTAAATCAAGCAGGAGTGACTACCGTTGATTAATTTAATAAGCAAACAGTCGTTCTCGCCCACATTTTTTGTTCGGCCCATTTAATATGTACATACATTTTGGCTAATCCCAATGGAAAAAGTATGAGGCCTGTCAATTAAATTTCTAACTTTTTAGTTTCCTGAGTGAACAAATCATTCTGTATCAAGATGTAGGGGTAATTGAAAAACGTTTTCAGACAACGTATAATAATTACTGATGCTGTTAAAAATTAGACAAGCTTTTATAATCATGCAAAACAGCGCAATAGTTCTTTCAAAGAAACCACACCGTCTATAAAGTCTCCTATATTATATATTATACAGTATCAACGGAATCCTTTTTGTTCTTAAGTTTCTGGTAATTAATAATACACCCACTTTGTTGGTTAAATTCCTTGCTATTTCGTGGTGGACGATCTACACAAATAATTAAAAATTTACTCTGTTCGGGCTGTTAGTATGATTTTCATAAAAACGTCTAAAGATATGATAAGGTAATAAATAACATGAGTTTTTATCATCCGATTGATGTCCATTACTCTTAATGGGGTGGAATTGATAATAAATAAAACACCTTGTCATCCCCACGAAATATATATTATAAATTAAACCATACGATGAGCGCTTTCGCAGTACAACTGCATCTTCAGATCGTATAAAGTATCTAAATCAAGAAAACAAACCAAAAATCAACTTACAAAGCATAAAAATAAACATTACATTACCTTGTCTAAATCAAAACTCAACACAAAATCAAGCAATAACGGTAAACTGCAGTTACAAAACTCAAATTAAGCCATTCCGAGTTACAAAAACACGTAGAGTAATGCACATCAATCGGATGATATCTACGGCCAGTCAAGCCAAACTAGTCCATAAATTTAGGGATTTATCTATCAAGAAGAAGGCCATCAGTCTTAATATTTGGTTCGTCACCAACTGCATCAAACAAGGATTGGTTCCGAAGTTTATCCACATAAGTTGTAACTTGAATTCGCCTACTACCCAGAGAGCAGTGGCTCAAGCACAGAAAACCTGGTTACACCTGGAAAGAAAACATTGGTACAGGGAAAGGGAGAAGATTGAATTTGATTTACAACGTCTTCATTTATTTTTAGCTAACTCCATCAACCCCCTCATATGGTATGATATGTTGTTTCAATTAAAAGATGAGGTGCAAAAGTTTGGTTTAAATAAATTTGTCCGTTTAAATAACAAAATTAATATATTGAAATTTCAGAATAGACGTATATACAATCACCATAGGGTGAATTTTGAATTTAATTATAACAAATATAATAATAATGTTAACTTCAACCATAAATTTAAATTTCATGCTCGTACTCTTAATTTGAGTGATTGTCAGTTCAATGAACGTGAAATGGCCCTTTTAAATAAAGGTCTTAAATTTAATCCTTTTTGTTGCCCTAGTAGTTCAGATTTAGAGAAATTAGCTGTTGAAACTGAATGTGTTGTTCAAAAGAATGATTTAAGTGATTTTGTGAGGTTGGAATGTAACCAAATCATTAATTCTCATTTTAAACATCATTTACTTCAAGGTCAATTTAATAGGTCCATTAAATCTATTAAGAAGAAAGTTAAAGACCACAACTTGGTTTTTTCTAAAGCTGACAAGGGTAATTGTCTGATTGTTTTGAACAAAATTGACTATATTAAAAAAGTTACTGATTTCCTTGACTCTGATGATTTCTCGATTTCTAATTTGAATCCTTTAAATTCTTTTATCACAAGAGTTCGGTCTTGTGTCTACGGTTCTAGAAATATTCTTTCTTCTCTCAACGTTAACTACAACAGCTTATTGGTTATGAACCCTCTCCCTGCTCGTCTTTACGGATTGCCTAAGATTCATAAACCAGATGTTCCTATTAGACCAGTTTGTTCCTTTGTTAATACCCCAGTCTCCAGGATTGCTTCTTTCTTAAATGGTTTTCTTTCTAAATATATTATCTTTAATAAAAGTTATTCTATTAAAAATTCGTTAGAACTCATTAATAACCTCAAGGATTTCACTTTACCTAACGATTGTATTTTGGTTTCTTTTGATGTATCGAACCTCTTTCCAAGTATTCCAAAAAATGAATGTTTTGATTTAATTTCTAATTACCTAAATATTTCTGATTTAACAGATGTTCAAGTTGTTACTATTTTGAACTTGTTGAAATTGTGTTTTGAACAAAAATTCTTTTCGTTTAACAATAATACATATATCCAACATTCAGGTCTTCCCATGGGGTCTAACTTATCCCCTCTTATGTCAGAGGTTTTTATGAACAACTTAGAAAACAAATACATTTTTCCCAACCCTATTCTATCTAAATATTTTATATTTTGGCGTAGATATGTTGATGACGTTTTTGTTGTTTTCCAAGGGTCTGTAAATGATGTCACTTTGTGTCTTAACATTCTTAATGATCTTCATTCTAACATAAAGTTTACCCGGGAAATGCAATCGAACTCCACCCTCCATTTTCTTGACATCCTTATTTCTCAGGTTAAAAATATAAATAATAATAATAATAATCAATTCAAATTTAATATTTACAGAAAACCTACGACGACTGATCATGTTATACCTTTTCAATCTTTCCATCCGTTTAATCATAAACTTGCTGCCTTTAGATTTTTCTTTAACCGTCTTTTGAAGTTCCCTTTGAGTACACAGGATTTTAATACTGAAATGAATATTATTCATAATATTGCTTTTAATAATGGTTATCCGTCGTACCTTATTAATAATTTATTTTGTAAAATCAACAGGTCCTTCAAGATTAATAGTAATGTCAATTTGATTAATACTTCTCTTCTCCCTGGCGAGAGGTTTTATTTTTCCATCCCATTTCTTGGGCACACGTCGTTAAAACTTATGAAGGTTTTTAAATCTCAGAATATTAATATTTCTTGCTCCGTCAAATTTAAACTTTCAAATTTTCTGGTTAACAACAAAGACCCTGTTAACTCTATTGACAGATCTGGGATTTATCGTTTGAATTGTAACAATTGCACTTGTTTATATATTGGTCAGACAGGGAGAGCTATTAAAACTAGGGTCAGGGAACACAGTAACTTGGCCAAAAATAATGGTATTAATTTAGATATTAATCTTATCAATAAATCGGCCTTTGCCTTCCACCTCATTGAATCCAAACATAGGTTTAACCCGTTGACTGATGTTACAGTTCTTCATCTTTGTGATAAAGGTCTTAAAATGAACTTTTTAGAAATGTTAGAAATAAAGAAGGCGATAGCTGATAACCGAGACAACCCCAACAATGTTCTTAATGATATTCAATTTAACCTAATTAATAATAATTATATTTTTAATAATATTGTGTTTAGCTAGTTGGTTGTTCTTTCGGTTGTTAGATGGCGCTTTGCTTGGTTGTAGGTAGGTTTGATTCTTGGGATTAGTTCCCTTCTTTTGAAGTTGCATATGTTTGGGGTAGATGGAGTTGTTTTCGTTTGAAATTTTGTCATTCGCCAATTTGTTGCCGTCCATTTTGTTTGCTTCCTCGAGTGGATGTAGTTGGTTTTAGTTCGAGGTTGTTTTTTCCCCTTTTTTAATGAGATTGTTAGCTTTTGGCCGGTTGGCCTTTAGCTACTTGAATTTTAAATTCAAAGTAGTTTATATTTTGTTATGTTTGTATATTGACTGATTCAATTTTGTTTTTTATCATATGACGAAGTTTAGTTTTCAAGATGTGTTTTTGTAACTTTTGCCAGAATGGCTTAATTTGAGTTTTGTAACTGCAGTTTACCGTTATTGCTTGATTTTGTGTTGAGTTTTGATTTAGACAAGGTAATGTAATGTTTATTTTTATGCTTTGCAAGTTGATTTTTGGTTTGTTTTCTTGATTTAGATACTTTATACGATCTGAAGATGCAGTTGTACTGCGAAAGCGCTCATCGTATGGTTTAATTTATAATATATATTTCGTGGGGATGACAAGGTTTTTTATTTATTATCAGTTTTTATGACGGACTAATTGAAAATCTTTAACAGGAATTTAGGTACAACATAACATATACCGGGTGCCCATTCTCAAAGTCGAACATAGGCAATTAACATTGTGCATTAGATTTATAGCTATTGTTATGAACCCAATATCCAAAACTCTAAATTAAATTATTATTACTTCATAGCTGTTGTACTGTGATTTCAATTGCATACACATTTATGTTGCAAGCAGTGATGTCATTTTACTCAGCAAAATCAAAGTACATTAGAATATTAAATTAGGCAATGTGGAATAAGTAATACGCTTGATGAGGGAAATTAAGTAATAACCAGGTCATTGCTTATGGGTGGAAAAGAGAATTTATAAAAGGACACTTAAGATTGAATTAGGGACAGTGAACAGCGCATAGAAAAACAGTTGATAGCGAAGAATAACTGGTGAATAGCAAATGGTACAAAGTGTAGAGCATATAGTTGGCAGTTGGCGGTGTTCCAAAGAATAACAAACCCAGTAATGACGATATACCTGCTTATACTATTGTAAGTAGTTTTAGTATAGTATTTTAGAATAAGTTGTAATAGCCTTGTAGTACGTAGAAATGAATAAACCAAATCATTTTATATAAGGGTAGTTGTTTCTCTGGTGATCCCGGCGATAAGGACAAAGGGCTCCTTATCAGTTACAGCCAGTTGGCGTAACATTGCCATTATTTATATACTACATCAATAAACATTAAAGTAATTAACAGTTTAAATAGTTTTTATTATAAACTCTATGAAAAAAACAATAATAAAGATGAATTATAATAAATATTCAAATAACCCCGCATTTTGATATACGCAATACCCAAATATGTTATAAGAAGCATTTCTTACATTGGCCAACTGCCTCTCAGTAATTAACGCGCACTCAGCAACTATTGCTTCTCTCAAAAAATTAATATCTGGGTGGCGTATATTTTAAATTTTGCTTTTAAGGTGGCCCCACAAGAAAAAATCGCAAGGTGCTAAATCAGGAGATCTAGCTGGCCAATTTGTAGCACCACCTCTACCAAGCCAACGATTTGGAAATGACAGCCGTCTTGTTAAAACCAGATCTCCTGATTTTCTCTTGTAACTTCTTCCAATTAGTTACTAATAAATCTAAATACGTTGCTGAATTTAAATTTCCCTCAATTTCAAATGGACCAATAATATTGTTATTAAAAATCCCAGCCCAGATATTAAATTTTTGAGGATACTGAATTCTGGTAGAAATATTAACTGTAGGGTTTGCCTGAGCCCAATATAGCGTGTTTTGAACATTCAGTGTAAAAGTACATTCGTCTGTGAAGCAAATTGATGACAGAAAGCGACTATCATTGCTAGCACGCTCTTGCATTTCACTACAGAATGCACTTCTACTTTCTTCGTCAACAGCAAAAATCTCTTGATGACACTGTGCCTTATAGGGATGATATTTGCACTTCTTGAGTATATCCTATATCCGCGATTTCCATAAACCTACGTCAAGAGAAATTTGCCTTAAACTGCAGGTCGGGTTCATATTTACTATCGCCAAAACAAATTCTTCTGTACGCTCAACTATCTACCGATTTCCTGCGAAATAATTATTATTTTTGAATATTTTGTTTTAACAATAAAAAAATATTATTACTCACCACCCCTAGCTTCTGATTCTACAGAAATATTTCCACATCTTTCAAATTTTAGTACATATTTGTGAATAGTATGTACTTACAGAAGGTATAGGTCTGGTATTAAACTTAACGGCAAACAAATCTCTAACTCTCCGCAAACTAACGCCACGGTAAAAGGTTTTTACAATAAAAATTCGTTCTGCATTGGAGTAATTATTCATTGTTCCGTAAATAATTTGAACAGTAATGTTAGGAGCGTTTTCCGTTGAACGATTTTATTAAACTCCCACATAAGTTTATTTCAAAGAAACCAAGCTTCACATATTTCTTGTATACTTATCGTAAGGTTAGAGTGTTGGAATTAAGCCGTGCTTGGACCATTGACAGACGAGGGTCGCAAATAAGCGACACCACATATGGAAACATGAAAAAGAAAAGGACTCACCAATCTGTTGCTGTTATTAAGTACTGTAGTATAACTCACCGGGGGGGGGGGCTCCTCACTCCGTTGAACGGGCTGGTTACTGGTACCACTTGGATGGAATAATTAACCCCTTGATTGAACTGCTCAGGTGATTGTTAACTTCCACATCATTGATCATTTGACAATTACTTCTGTTTTAATACCATTTGAACATCTGAAATCCAGTGGTACTGGCGCACTCTCGAAAGAGTCAATAGGGGAGGAATTCCATCCACCTACGTCTCTGTGACACACGATGAATTGCCTAGAACGTATATGTCACAGGATTTTGGGGCCTACGGCCCCGAATTGCAATTCTTGCTCCCTAAGGTGCCAATAGGGGAGGAATACCATCCACCTATGTCTCTGTAACAACCGTGCGAACTGCCTAACACGAAACATGTAACACAGGATTCTGGGGCCCTAAGGCCCCGGTTTGCAATTTCTTAAAACCCCGTGGCTAGCCACACTTGTACAAGCTTTCAATATCACCTGGCCAAACTCCGAAAGCCCTCAATCACAACCACACTCATATAACGAGCAATACTGATCAGCAATCACACTTTATCTAATTGTAGCTACATACCAGAATATTCAATCACTAGTGCACTATAATAATTAGCTAGCTACATGCATAACACGTGCAACCCAAACAAGACGTCAAAACCATCCCCGATCTCATACACGGGCTTTCCTTCGCCCGCCCCTTACTTAAAAACGTCTGCTCCGTGTTTCCACCCTCGTGAGGTCAAGAATGCGACCCTAAAATCTCAATTAGTTACGCACACATGGCAAGTGTTAATTTTACTCAGATATTATTAAACTTTAAAGGAACTGTTTACCTTTCTTTATTTGAATACCCAAAATATATACAGTTTACACCAAAATAAATTTTTACACCTAACAGTAATTTACAGAAAATCGCTGACTTAAGCCAATCATCATCATCATCATCATCATCTGACATGGAATTCAAAATTATTTGACAAATGCTGTCTAACATGAAAATCATGGCGACTCATATTTAAATATCCCCAAGTTTTAAGTTAATATTTTAAAATAAAAATCGCACCTTTAATCTTATTAATAGTACATTTGATGCGCAATAATTTTATCTTTCTATTGATACCATTACCTTTCCTGTAAGTTGAATTGGCGAGCAGGAATCAGCAAAAATGTTCAATACAATGTTAAATTCATATGTTCGTGTTTGAGAATGGACACGCGGTACAAAATTAAATATCTAAGCAAGGATACTCTTCTTCTCTCAACACTTCGCTTGCCTTTTATTTGGACTCTTATTTCTGTTTGAGGTCAAGACTGCAGATCACTTTCTTCAGTTTAAAAAAAGTAGTGCTATGCGAGCTTTTACTTTCTTAGTATGCTCAGCTTCTTGAGTGAAACATGTCCCAAGATATTTATATTCCGTGACCTTCTCTATTTGATTACCCGACATCGCGAGATTTTCATTAATCACATTAATATAATTATAGCAGTCATCGAACGCATGTTTAAAATTCACTACTTGCAACATGCAATTACTTTCTGTTTAACGCTCAATTCTTACAGTTTTCTAATTTGGTAATATGACTCATGAGAAACGAAAGTATTCCAGTTAAGGGTTTTTTTTAGTAAAATCTTTTTTACGTACAGATCTATATACCAATAATTTAGTGGAGCTATTTTCAGATATGAGGTCAAACGTACTTTCGAGAAGCGATTTTTCAACTACTCTTGCTCTTTGGTGTGAAAAAACATGGTATTGTATTAGATTTTTTTTTTATATTCTGTTAAAAATTAATCACGCAAAAATCTATGAAGAAAAAAGAACATGGAAATATAATCCAAATTTTCAAATAGACTGCTCTGCGTAGTAATTACATTATTTTTTACATAATTTTCATTCCAAGCTACACTTTTGTATTTGCTGTTTTATTAAAATCAAATAATCAAAGTATTAAACTTGAAATTTTAATTAATTTAATCTTAAATAGCAATAATTCTGTTTAAATTTGTGTGCAATGACAAAGGCTATGACGGCTTACAAAACAATTTTTTTCACACTACTACGGTTTGTCTCTGAAGCCCTCAAAGATATTTTTTTAAATTTTGTACACGGTTACTCAAAGCCAGCTCCCGGACCTTAAGTAAATTTAAAATGTAGAATCAATATCAAGGGAAAGGTAAATTCAAAAATTTTTATTTCCCTTTAACAATTTCCTGTAGCATATTTTCATGGCCTTTGATTTTAAGAAAGAACACATTATCAAAGACCCAATTGTTTTCGTGGCATAAGTAGTTTGCGGATGAACACCGAACAACATTCAAGCCGTGCGAGAGGGATTGCCTATGTTTACTAATCAAAGGACTTCTACTGCTGCCTACTATCGGTGGAAAAGACCTCACACTGCCGCCCAAACCCAACAAAAGTTCGTATACACTGGATACCTGTGGAGCATTCCCCTTTGCAGTCCCGATTTATCATTTGTTTGGGCCGCTTAAGGAGGCGTTGGGAGGACAACGCTTTGCACACGAAGAAGTCGTGAAACAATCGGCTTCGCAAACGCTCCAATAGCTTCAGGAACACATGTGTAAATCTGAGCGGAAGCATTGTAGAAAAATGATTTGTATGTATATTTTAACCATATTCATTTAATAAAGTGTAGGAACCAAATTCCGGTTCAAATTTGATCCACCTTCGTATTTCAACATCCCACTATTTCAATAAGAACGAATTTTTCGCGTTCGCTTTAACGTATATTGTAGCAAGTAATAACAAAACTTTTATAATAAATCGCACTATGCACAAATGTAACCATCATAATATCTTTGTACACAAGACGCATTTTGCTTGCATGACGAAATTGATTCAAATTTGACTAACAACAACGTAAGTAACGTACTTTATTAACAATATGTAATGCATAAGGCAATCTTATAACACGTTGCATCCTCGACCTGGTTAACCGGAAGTTGTAATCCTTGATCTCTGCATTGCACTTTGCACGGTTGCCTATGAAGACCCCGGTTTCACTAGTTACCTCGTGCGCGGGGACGTCGGTTGGTCGAGGCCGTATAGTGTACACTTGTGCAGTGTATACCATACGGCGTGTGTACTTCATTCCGTTTCCCAATTTCCGTTACAGGTTAGGTATCCATCACTATGTTAAACCCAACCCCTTGTAAGTATGAAATACAGACGGTGCGATGCAGGGATAGGTAGAAAAGGGCCTACAGCTTAGCTCAGAGGAGTAGGAGTGGTTCACGGAAACTGCTTACGGGAGGGAAATCTAAAATCTAAAATTCCAGCGTGTTTCTTTAAATCCGACACTTGTCGATGGTTCTGTTCACCCTACGGTGAAAACAGCGTTATGAAATGCACGCGATGGACACCCATCGAAATCCCAAGCCGCCCCTGCAGTACTTGATTACGGCGCTTATCGCAAGCACCGGACCGAAGGAGATATTGAATTAGACTCTTTTTGTTAATTTATTAACGGTCCCCGAAAATGGTAACGGGTGACCGGGCCAAGCAAAGGTGGAAATTCGACTAAAGAGAAAAACGAACGAAAGTATCCATAAATATTTCATCATATTGCTAAATCTGGTGCAATAATTCTAGAACAATTTAAAACGTAGGAATCCCTTCAAGGGCAGGTCAAGCCCGTAGACAAAATATTACTCGTCAATTTTGCATGATAAAAACAAAAGGTTCAGTAAAACTGTATTTGGGGAATATCAATATAGTAATCGGCTACAAAGCGGCAATTAAAATATGACTTTAATTCAGATGAAATGGCAAGATCAAATGAACAGAACAATTATTGCTTGTTTCTCATGTTTTGCAGAAGAAATTTTCAACGCGTCACACATCGTAGTGACTACCGTTCAGATTTTATCTCATCCGGAAAAATCTCTTAGACTTCAGTCGGGTTAGAACCCCGCGCCTTGAGATCTAGAAACACTATAGTGACCACTGCACAAGTACGTAACATAAAATTTAGATTTACAAATCTAATAAAAATTGGTAAAAGATATAATTAGTGGAATTGGGGTAATTAAAAAACTTTTAACGATATCGTTTAATATGGTATACAGTTTGTGATTTATTATATAAAAGGTTTCGCGATCCTCGGCCCCCCCCCTCCAGTAAAATAATTATACAAACATAATTATAGGACTTAATCTAGAATCTGATCTTATACAATATTATATCTACCCGTTCCTATTTTTATTTTCCTCTGTCTAAAATAAATAATCGACATTTTGATTAACATAAAAATTGTAATACATCTTCTTTCTTAAGAATTTTACCCCTTGTCGCATTAAAGTGTGCTCTAAAAATAAATATTTTCACGTTTCTTGGTCAACTACAGAACATCGTCCATGAACCAAAACACGAGTACCTGTTTCCGGGAATTTAACAATTCGATTATGCCACGCTGCATCCTGAATATTAACAATCAATTCAAAAACCAAGCGTTTACCATTTACACAGCTAATATAACAGTAAATAGTGTGTACACTAAAATATTTCCTGGCAGAAGTTTTTGACATTTTAATCAATTGCACTATATTGTAATAATGTAATAATTTTACTAATTGCTCATCAGCGCAGTAGAGGAAAGGACCCAAATCGGAGACACTATTTTTGGAAATGAAAGAAAAAATATAATATTTGATATTTATTTTATTTATTGAACTTGAAATTAGTCCCATAAAACATTCATACCAAGAGCAACAAAAAATCACAAATACATAGATGAAAAACAATTATAAAAATTCTTATAACTTATTTCTAGACAATTATTGGGTCGGTTAGTTCCAGATAAGCATATATCCAAACTTTAGATAGACCTTCAATTAGAGACACTATTCGAAAAATCCTTTTTCCTCACAAATATAGCAAAGAAACTGCTACTTTTGATTTCCCCACAGTCCTCATGAACCCATCTGCAACACCGCTTACATTTTCCTCACTTTTCTTCATGTTCATCTTCGGAAAATCAAACATACATTCAATATCATTTCCACCGCTTTCGTCTGAAGAATAATCAGCGACAGGAAGATTTTCCCCACCTCCCGAACTCGAAATAAACTACGAAGATTTCTGCGTCTTCTTCAACCTTTTAACTTTCGACGTAGTGTCTTCTGTTTTTTTGAATGGATGAAATCTGAAGTAGTGCGCACATTTTCCTTTGGAAGAACATCCTTTGGTTATCTTTCCCCTTTTGTTCCCAATATACCGGTCAAGTTTTTTTAGATATTGGTTTCATATCTTTCTCTTCCAAATCCTCTTGCAGTTCCCCTTTGTAAGGAGTCAGAGTGATAATTCTGGTTTACCAGCTCTAGAGTTCTTTTTGAAATGTAAGCAAAGAACAAATTTCTTTTCGGGACACTAATTTATTCAGAAGATTTTGTGGGAGTGGAATAGGCCTTCGTTGCTCTCGTACAGAAGTAGTTACGGGAGCGAATTCGGCAATTTGTTGATACTTAAATTTTCATTTATGTCATTTGTTCCTTTATTATTATTTGCCTGATTTATTTACTCACCTGTTTCATTGACTGGATCATCTAATTCAGGCGATACTTCCTAATGAATACCAAAATTGTGATCTCGAAAAATATATCGGTTAAGAGGCACCAATCCTGATTTTCTAAACCAATGACTTGATATTTCCATTGTAACAGATTTATTATAACCTTTATCAACTATGCCAGCAATCGGATATGACGAAACAGTACTCAATTCATACCCCCGAAGCCAATTCTCTATCTCCAGGACATAGTAATTTTTAAGTAGGGACATAAAAGCAACAACTAACGGCTGCATTTTGTGTGTCAATTGTGGTGGAAGACAAATAATTGTTACACGATTTTGTTGGACAAATCTATGATGATGTTGCTTGTATGTGAATAGTGACGTCTACCACAAGCAGGATTGGATCGGAGGCACTGGATTTCGTAAAGTTAATGAAATGATAAAGCCATTTAGTATAAATGTCAGATTGTACCCAACCTCATACCGCAATTGCGTTGGTTGGAGCTCCCAGCATTAACTCTGCCTTTATAATTTTTTTGGGGAAAATTATTAGCGGTGATA
>JABXWE010002258.1:0-22501 GCA_014611495.1 Limonius californicus | reverse complement strand
GGGGGGGGGGGTGTGTACTCGTACTGAGAATAGCTGAGAGGAACTTTCTTAGCCACCTTTTGGTGTTTCGAATGTGTAAGGAATTCTAAGTGGAGACCATCAAACCTGGGTATCTTTTCAGTAGTTTATTATCAGTGAAATAGCGTGACTCCATAGAGACGTTTCAGGTTTGCTAGGTCAGCCCTAATTCGTTTAGAAAAGTTTTGTCTGGTTTGGCATTGGACGAGTCTACAATGCGATTTGCAACTTGGTTTGCTGTTACCCATGAAGCCGTTTGAGCGTTATGGAAACTATCACCAAGTTTTCTAAGACTCCATGCTTCAGTTGCGTGTTAGCGTATTAGGAGCGAGATCTGCGGAATGGGTTTTGGCCAGGTCAGATGAGGAATGGTCCCAGTCCGTATTGTAAAATTCCACCATGGTAGAGGGGTGGTTTGTACTAACGGGATTTGAAGTACTATTTCGACAATTCCTGGTCGGTACTACGTGTATACCCGTGGTAATATAACGTAAGTCGGACCTGTCTCGCTGTACCCTCTGCCTGATTTGTCTTTAGGGTTGAAGTCTACGTGAAGTTCAGAAGTATCTGCAATTTCAGTCGATTTTGATCCATTCGCATTGCTTTCCCGATCGTTCCAGGAGCCGTGGTGGCTCTGAAGTCGCCTAGGTAGATGGAAGGATGTCCTACGGCAATCACGACATTGTCTTTGGCAACTCCATTATTCTTCCAAAAAAAGCTAAAAGCCTCATATTGTATCTCATGCTATTAGCTATTATATTTTCTTCTAGTGGTTCTAGAAAGTTTTGCCAATAATTCCCTAAAATTGTTTGGGCCAAACGAGCTTCTTCGTCGACCCGCAACGGGAAAGATGGAAGTACCTTCGGCTTAGTTCAGGGGAGTAGGGGTGGTTCACGCGAAACGCTTAAGGGAGGGAAATCGAACTTAGTTGTGTACAGAGTAAGTCATAATAAGTGCCGAGAAACCAGCAGCTTACGGGAATCGAACTCACCTTTATTGTGCATCCTCCTGTATATAATGATTACAAAGTTCATCCACAATACAATACTTACAAATAAAAGATATGGTGAATTTTAAGACAAATATAATTCTATTGCTTGAAATTATTTAACGCATACCTATAGTACAAGGAAATATAACAAATACGGTAATAATTGTGGTTTAACACAAGGGTAGTTGGAACTTTCAAACAAAAGGCTCGCCGCCCCTGGCTTGCGATATTTACTTTAATGAACAGGTCTACGCAGCCAGCGACTTTTGAGTTCACAGACATTAATTAAACCTTACGAGTAATAACTAATAGCAATTGGCGACTGAAAGTCGCTTTGCGTTGTATAAAAAAGGTTCAGCACTTTAAACCAGTCAAATGCATCTCGGAACAAGTTTTCGCAATAACACAATACCAATTTTTACATTAGTTTTCTTCAAATAGGGAGTAGAGAAAGGCACAGTTTGGGGTCTTCTTAGGTCCTGAAGAAGCAGACAAAGTCGCAGGCACGCCCCTGAAGGTTGGATCACGATGGTGACAACGTTACGGGCCAATACTTCATTTGACAAAAATCGGGAATCAGGAACAAAGTCTCCGCCGCTGTACTAGATTAGTACTTGCAACGGCTTAGTGGAGGAGTTACGGGGTTGAAGGCTTTAATCCGACCCAGGTCAAGAGGACAATTTCACTGAATGGGCTTTAAAAAAAAGCTAACACTTTGCTGCTCTTTTTAATCCGACACAAATCGGGAATTATTCTGACCCAGGCAAGAAAACGACACGGTATTTTAATTTAGCAGAGGCGCTGCCATAAAACTCCGACTCAAAACCAAAACGTGCGTTCACCCTCAGAAGCTAGGGCTGACTTTTGTCGTATCTGTCATCGGCGCTGAGATCTTTACGTACAACCGGGTCGAATTTAGGTCTTACATTGACTGGCGAACAAAACCAACGACAATATCCAAAAGCTGGAATATTTCATCATATTACGAAATACGTTGGATTCTAAGAACTGTTTCCGGTCGGCATAAACAGACTGAACATACATGATAACGTTCCCTTATGGAGTTCCGAAGAAAGTGACCTCCCATAAATTAAACTTTGAAAATAAATAAAATAGTAACCGACTAAAGAGCGGCAATTAAAATAAGACTTTAATGCATATGAAGCGGTAAAATCAAATGAACGTAACAAAATATAAGTTTTTTTTTTAACTTAAGAATCAGAAAAAAGATTACAAGGAGATCTTTTTGTGAAATATTTAAAATTAATAGGGCTTTTCCTTGTCAGTTTGTGAGATACGCTGTACATATTTTACATTGCTTAAGACAAATAACGAAGAGAAAATACTATATGTACGGGATGATTCACTGCATACTTTTATAAATGTGCAGAGGCTGTATGAGAAACTCCAAGCTACCTGGTTTTTGTTTTTTGTTGTATATAAAGTCAATGGTATGTAAATATGTCTAAAATTAGTAAGACAGTGCCTTACAAATTATAAATAGCTATTGGTTATTTTTGTGGGAGAGTTGCAAAATACAAGTACCTAAGATAAAAGGGAATTTCCTAGTTTTATTTCAAATCCACCTGTTTTGCATAATACACTTTTCGCACGATAATGCCTACTACGGAAAAAATATTATTTGTTTCCCCAGACGTTATTACCGAAGTTTAAATCCCAGCTGTATAGCAGGATGTTTTCAAATTGAAATAGTACATCAGAACCAGCTTTCAACTGTTGCTTAGCAATAAAGTTCAATATTCCCCGGATGAAGCACTCAGGACCGCAGAATCCGAGCCTCAGTTCGATTTCATTCCACATCTTCTCTTCTTATGAAATATTTTTGTTACAAAACATTAAACATTTATGGATTTCTGATTTCCTATTGTTTGCTGGATAATCGGTCGTTTTATTAACTAGTTTAATATATTTGTGCTAGAAGACTGCGTTCTGTTTCAGAAAATTTGTTTAAATTTATGCCGGAACAATAAATAACAGCCATTGGTAGATCTTCTACAAAATTTGAGTTTGGGATTCTTTTGTAAATAAGTCGCATTATTCTATTACGTCCGGTCTCTTAGTTCCTTGCTTTTGTATATATTGGGGAGAAAATTATTTTAATTTTACGTAAAACTTGATTTAATGTCCGGAAACTTTTTAAGCTCTTGTTGTATAAGTAATAGGATTTCTCGCACGTTCTTTTGTTGTTTTCGCGGTTTGTTAGAAGAAAAAATATTAAATGAAGTAATATTCAGTGAAAGTTTATTTCACCCCATCCTGCATCTCATATTACACACTTCCAAAAATTCATTAGTTTATATGGTGTAGTAGTATAGACAAATACAGGGTGGGGCAAAATCGAAGCACACGCTTTAAACAGATTCGAAAATCTAGTGGATGAACATTTTCTGTTATTCGAAAAATCGATAATAATAATAAATGTATTTGTATTTGCAATTGCAATATTTTTGGTATTTACTGGAATCACGTCACCAATTTTATGAAGTTTTGAAATGGTTTAAGCAGATCAAGAGATTGCTTTTGGAAGCAGGAAGGAATTGAAGAGAAATTTCGGTCTTCCCGGTTTTTTCTTCCATTGTTTTTTTTTTATTTTGCGTGTGTTAAGTTTGTTGTTGTATACATGCGCCAACATACGCATTGTTGCCAGATTTTAAGGTTAATAGGGAATCTTACTACTACTATTTATATTATACAGGGAATTTTTCTTTTTAGTATACATTGCCTATGTATACTTTTAAAAAGACCGCGTCAATTTCGCCTATTGTGTAGGCAACCAACTATACCGACAACTAAAAATCAGAAGCAAACGTCACTATAGTTGTGAATTATTTGAATATGAAGGTTATGTTGATGCAGTGTTTATATTAAATATGTAGTTCACCCTGTATATAGGACACAGAGGATGACTTTTTTGTTAAATACAAAAATTGACAGGGTGATGTTTCCGTAAGGGACGTGAACATTATATTTCGTTTGTACAAAACAAATACATCGACGGCAAAGTGGTGTATAAAATATTTAATTTCATTTCTTTGGTTCAAACGTGATTACTTTTAGTTCTTATTTTATGGGAATTTATTTCGCATCCCTCTGATTTAAATTTTCTAACAATTTTTTGTATGGTTCGAATACAAGGAATAGGTGTTTCTGGATATTTTACTGAAAATAAGACTCTCACAGTTCTTAAGCTGTTACCATTCTGATACCACATTAGAATTTCCACTTTTTCGTCTTTACTGTACATGGTTGTATAAAAACGCAAGAAGACACTAAATATAGACTAATTTTATTTTTTAACATTGAATTAATTTGATTGTTTTCGTCACAGCATGCTTCAGTTGTCTGTATAGTTGGTTGCCTACATAATAGGCGTAATTGACGCGTTCTTTTTAAAAGTATACATAGGCAATGTATACTAAAAAGAAAAATTCCCTGTACAGCGAAATTACTTTAACTTGTAACAGGTAGGTAGGCTACAAAGATTACAGCTATTTGTATTCCATAGATATCTTAGTAAACTTTACATAAATAAAAATCAAAGTAGTTATGTTAGATGTACTAAGAAACTACAATGAAACTATTTCTAAAATAATAAGATGCAGTTTTGCAATAGATACATTTACAATAACTAATTCTTACAATTTAAACAAAACAAACACAGAGAAAGCCAAGATAGCATAAAAATATGATGACATAAGAATAAAATCAACAATAAAAATACATTAGTAAAAACCTGAAGAAAAACACTAATTAATGACGTAATGCCATGTTAAAATGTTTAAACTGCCGTTCACATAAGGCAATCGCAGTCATAATTCTTTTACGTAAATCTCCCTCAGTTACTACGGGAGTTTCGTAGACGTCGTTTTCTATATTAACTTATAAAAATAGATATAACGGAGTTAAGTCCGGACTACGTGATGGCCAAGGATGAATTGCACCTCTTCCAATTAATCTGTTATGGAAAGTTTCATCATGGTAGTTGCTTACAACGCTATGGAAATGCGCAGGTGCTCAGTTAGAAACCACATACGCTGTCTAGCATAAAGCGGAAAAGTTCAGAAAAATACTTTTCTAAAAAAATGTGAGTAACTTTCCTTATTTAAACTGCCGTCAAAGAAGTGGAGAGCAACGATACTACACCACAGTTTTAGTAAAGTAAACGTTTTTTAAAATTGTCTTGCCGAGTCCGATGTGGGTTATCTTGTGAATAGAAATGGCAATTGTGTCTATTTACAAACCCATTGTATATAATATACCTTAAAAACAGTGGATCAGTACTAACTTGGATTTTTAAAAATTGGCAGAAATTCACTCCATTCTGTAATCATTTTCAGTAAGGTGTTGTACTGATATGACTTGGTAACCATGAAACCGGTTTGCTTTTAAAATGTTGAATTCTGAACTTTGGCTAAAGCCTACAGTTCTTGCTACTGCTCGTTGACTTATATGGGGATTATCAGTTCCTTGTTCGATGACTGCCGCTTCAGCTTCCACAGTTGTGATATGTCGTTGTCTCACATTTGGCTTGTAAAACTGTCCATATTGCCGCAATTTTCTTTTCCATACGCCTAAAGACATTATGAGATGGAAGGAGTCTATTCGGGTATCCTTGTGCATATCGTCGTACTGCCAATTCCGGCGCCCTTCTGCATTCTCCCAAAATCAACATTATATTCGTTTGCTCGCTGTTAGAGTACATTGAAATTGATTTTTATTACCACAAGAATATATAAAAATCAACAACTTTGTACAGAAGTTTGTTTAGTTTTATCAAAGCAGTAGTTAACATTGCCTGTCCAAAGAACTTATAAGTTACAAAAATATTTTTTATTGCTAAAAAGAAAACTTAACTATGCATTTTATGCACATGTGAAAGGTGTAGCCTACCTACGTGTTACAATTTAAAATGATCACACTGTATAAATTACTTGATGATTAAATGATTTTAAATAAAATTTTTGTTCAATAGATTTTAACAGATTTATGTTAGATATATTATAAATTAGACAATCAGCCAGCTGTTAACTAACTATAATTCAACAAAGGTGTCTATTTTATTGCCGGTCAAATGCAGATACATATGATAACGCTATCGTGGGTATTGTATGTTTTTAGATTAATTTGCCTTTTCGATATATACATCACTTTGAACATTGTTGACGTACTTCCGGATTGCATACAAAAATTAATAACATGTTTTCACCTATCTTAGTGATACTGAAGAATTAATACATTTCTTAAATCAGTTCCATATTCTTCAAGCATATAAAATCTATACTAGTTAACCAAAGCAAAAGCAGAATGCTACAAACTCGACGCAATAAATTACCACAAATCCCAGTAACCTTTTAAAATGTGGTTTTTAGGTAGAAAAGTATGAGCAAGTATAAAAAAAATTATATAATTTTAGAGAAAAATAGGTTTTGATGGCCATAATACGAACTCAAGGCGCTATCATTTTCGTTAATGTTCTTGTTAATGCGATTTGTGGGCTCTTAAATGTTTTTTGGGGTAAGTTTTAAGAACTTAGCTTGCCATTAAGAAATATTTGTGAAAAACGAGGTCGCGAGTCCTTGATAGCACAATTTAACGGTTTTATTCATTTCTGCTTTCACATTCTCCTGAACGTGTTTCACTGTAGAATTCCACCCTCTCGTGACTTGCGCCATGTTGCAAAATAGATTTCTACCGCGAACTCATGTTTAGTAGTCAAGCAATTATTCACGCATAATAAACTACAAAGACAAGTTTAAGCACGCCAGAGGCAAATCATCTAGATGGGTAAAAATGTAAAAATAAATTTAGACACCATATTGTTTACCCTTCAGTTGAAAAGATTATATTTTATCAGTTAGGATACGCAACCAAACATACAGTTACGTACACAAAATAATTTTTAGAAATCGGACTAATAAGTAATAGACTTTATAACTGTGTTATAACTGTGTTGTTTTTCCACTAAAGACATCGATAGATAAACTATATTTTTCATTTGAAATCCTGAAATTATAATCAACTAATATTAGAGCATTGAATTTTTTATAGTAGGTATACTATGCTTATCAAACAGATACCTATTTAAATTTAATGTATTAATTTAGAATTCAGGGAAATGAATGAAAGTGTGTTACATAGATAACGCCGTTACAATATTTAATTCTTACAATCTAAACTAAACAAACACAGAGAAGTCCAAGATAGCATAAACATATGTTGACATAACAATTAAATCAACAAGAAAAATACATTAAATAAAAACCTAAAGAAAAACACGAATTAATGACGTAATAAATGTTTAAACTGCCGTCCACCTTGCCGTTCACATAAGTCAATCCACCATCATAATTCTTTCACGTAAATCTTCCTCTGTTACTACGGGAATTTCGTAGACGTCGTTGTTTTACTTTACCCTATAAAAAGAAAGCTAATGGACTAAGTAATAGACATTATAGTTGTGTTATAACAATATCATTTTGTGCACCAAGACATCGACAGATACCGCTATAGTGTTTTTCATTTGGTATCCTGAAATTACAATCAACTAATATTACAGCATTGAGTTTTTTTATAGTAGGTATACTATGCTTATCAAACAGATACATATTTCAATTTAATGTATGAATTTCGAATTCAGGGAAATGAATGCAAGTGTGTTACATAGATAACGCCGTTATAATATTTAATTCTTACAATTTAAACTAAACAAACACAGAGAAAGCCAAGATAGCATAAACATATGTTGGCATATCAATTAAATCAACAATAAAAATACATTAAATAAAAACCTAAAGAAAAACACGAATTAATGACGTAATGAATGTTTAAACTACCGTCCACCTTGCCGTTCACATAAGTCAATTTACCATCATAATTCTTTCATGCAAATCTTCCTCTGTTACTACGGGAGTTTCGTAGACGTCGTTGTTTTACTTTACCCTATAAAAAGAAATCTAACGGACTAAGTAATAGACAATATAGTTGTGTTATAAACTGTACTATTTTGTGCACACCGACAGATACCACTATAGTGTTTTACATTTGAGATCCTGAAATTACAATCAACTAATATTACAGCATTGAGTTTTTTTATAGTGGGTCTACTAGGATAATTAAACACATACATATTTAAATTTAATATATTAATTTCGAGTTCAGGGAAATTAATGAAACTGTGTTACACGCACGCACGCACAGCAAATATTTTAGGACACTTTTCATCAAGTCAGGGATGATTATTATTTTCCATACCTGCCTGAAATTACATTAGTCTACCTCTTGGCTGCAGTAATAAATTATTATAACACAAAATGGGCTCTGCAGATTAGTTTCCGGAAAACTAAATGCTTGGTGATAAATCTGAAGCACAATTTGAGGTACTGCTAAATGAAGAGAGCTAATATAAAAGCATTAATATGTGGCACGCAGTTCTTGCTAGAACGATAAATCTTAATGGGAACGTTCAAAAGGGTAACGGGGTTAATTTTATTCGTGTCGAACGAAAAAGGAAACAGCACGGTGTTCTCAAATATATTATTGACCCTTATATACATACTATCCGACTTATTTGTCAAATTTTTATTAGAAAATAATTGTATACTGTATAACGACAACTTGGGTCCCCCTTTAATTTTATTGAGCGCACATACCCCAGCAGAGATCTAACAAGACTCCTTGACCGCGTGTGGAATTCCACTGGTGCCGACTTCAAGAAATAACTCCTCACGTAACTATCGAGATCATCTCTTCGAAATCTGTTCCCAAAACGTGTCTTGTTCGTTAATTGGAGCACTCATAAACAGCGGCAGCTTTCGGGATAATCCAAAGGTAGCGTAAGATGCGCTAGTTCCGAATTCAAGTAATAGACTGAATCTAAAGAACAATCAAATTTAAATTCAAGTGAGGGAAAACACACGAACGTCACATAAAGCACAAAAAGAATATCAGTAAGACTATGGTAGAAACCGTATAGTGCTATGGTCGGAAGTCTGGACTGTTAACTAAAGGAAAAGAAAGAAGTTGATAGCAATTCAAATGGATTATCTACGGAATGCCAGAATATCCAGAAGAGAAAAAGTTTCAAACATAAATTAGAAACAAAATAGTAGCAACTGTGACTGTTGTTGAGAGAACAGAGATTTAGAGTTTGAAATAATTTTTCTATTTGTTGCGTATGGATGGATGGCCAAAATGTGTAATGGGCGCTATCAGGAAGGAATTAAAAGAGTTGACCACGTATTTTATGAAATAAAGGAGTTACAGCGTCAATGACGGAGAGAGATCTTGAAGAAGATCAAGCATATGTGAGTGAGACAGGCGACTGGGAGTGGATGAACAACGCTTAGTTATATAATTATTGTAAGTTCGCATATTTAATACATTATTATGATGTTTTATTGAGGGTCCTACATATGAGTCCCACATGGAAGAGACCAAAATATTAAAAAAAAGGGGGAATGTTGCTTTACTTGCATCCACAATATAGATGATCTTCGTTGCACATGAAAAAAAAATATATTAGAGTATTATTACATAAGTTGTCGAAACAATACAAAGGGCACACTTCGAACATAAACTTTAACATAATTCTTATCTCAGGGTTTATAATATAAATTTTGGTAACTGCTGTATAACCTTTAAATTCTTGCGCTGATTAACTGAAGAAGGCGAAGGATACAAGGTAGTAAACATAAACTTGTAAAATATGGATGAGACAAAGAAATGAATTAAATGATATCGAATTATCTAAGTTTTTTCTTATAAAACGTTAAACAAGTTTAACAATTAAATGACAAAGTTACATGAAATAAATAGGAAGGTCTTATTTAACAAAGCACTTTCAAACGGACCCACCTTTTCACATAGAAGTACGAGTTTTTTTATTTTATTAACAAATAACCACGGCAACATCATAAGACAAACAAAATACGTACATTTTACAAAAAACATATGACTTCCTCAACCAATGGGTAAGAAGAATGAAATTAACAAAAATTAACCAAATCTTAAATTTTAAACTAACTTTTTGAAAATATCATTTACACTAAAACTGAAATTATAGCCATATTCCTTACTTAAAAAGAAATGTTTTGACACCTCACACGGCCGATCAATTATTTTTTAGCAAAATGCATATTCATTTTAAACATAAATCACCTTAAATTAATACTATTTCAATTAATGATTATCAAAATAATATTAAAATGTTCATCGGACATACAGTGCGGTCTAAAATGTCCTCCCCCCTACTAACTTTTTAACGGCTTGATATTTCTTCACAAAATTGCGTACTTTAATGGCAGGCTAAGTACTGCTTTTTAGCCCACATTTAAATTTTATACCTTTCACAATGGCGGCTAGGCGCCATCTTGAACTATTTTTTTAAATGGAAATAGGGTATGAGTGATACCTTATTTGAAAGGTATTTGAATTCTGCGTCTGATCCTTAGGTTTCATGAAAAATATGCATCCAGAAAGAGATGACAGATGATTGAAACTAACAAGTATATGGAAAAAACTAAGAATGAAAGCAAAAAAGGTATGCTTTCGAAATGTTCACCATTGAAGAACGAAGAAGAAGAAAAAGATGCTAAAACACAACAAAACTTATTTTATACAACAAAAACTGAATAGTAATACTATTTTAATAAATGGTCAAGGTGTGCTCGTTGAACTCCTTGGCAATAGAAAAAACCTATTTAATACCTCTTCCCGTACCTTCTGGAAAGTTTCAACTCCAATATTTGCACAAGCCTCTGTTATTTTACATCGTACAAAAGGAAATCGGGTTATTTAGTCCAACGGAGTTAGGTCAGGGGATCGCGAAGCCCATTTTCAGCAATCTCAACTATTAACGGATGGATGAGGTTTTCCAGCATGTTCAAGTACAATTCCCAGTAATGTTTCCGTCGATAAATAAGGGACCTACGATATGGTCGCCAAGTATTCCTATCCATACATTCAATTTTTGCTGAAATTGGGTGTGACCTTCCCGGAAAACATGGGGATTTTCATCGCACTAATATCTTACATTTTGTCTGTTAACATACTTATTTAAAAAAAATGTGCAATCGTCACTAAAACAGATATTGGGAAGATAGGATGGGTTTCTTGCAATGGTTTGGGTCATGACCTCACAAAATTCAATGCGTCTATCCGGATCATCTTCAATCAAGTGGTGTAAAATCTTCATTTTGTATGGATGGAACTTATGCCGTTTTAAAAACTTTTTGACAGTGTTCGCCGATACATCACATATCGCAGCTACATGTGAAGTTGATTGCTGAGAATGTACTACCATTTCACCGACTATATGAATTTGTGTGTCTTCTGAAATTGCGGGTCGTCCAGCATTTTTCCTGTTTTGCACACTTCCAGTGTTAAATAAAAAAAATTAATTTTTGCACAAATTCTCACAAATACGTCCTCGAAATAGGACGGTTGGGAAATGTTCACTAAATATTCTTTTAGCTTCGTGAAATTTTCAATTGGCTGCAGCAAAAATAAAAACAGCTTCAGTTTTTTCCTGCAAAGTTCAAACATTTGCCATAATTATTGATAGTATCACCGGTTTTAACACTCAATATTCAAACGTGAGCAAACACAATAACCGAATTAAAGTGACAGAACAGAAAGATTAATTAATTCAATTGTTTTACTCTTACATTTTTTTAGCGTTTTGCTTAATATCATAAACAGATAATTTGAAGGTCTGTCATTTGTTTTTGAATCTATAAAATGTTCCCAAAATATAGAATTATACTCTAGTCAAAGAGACCTTTCATATAAGGTGTCACTCAACCCCTATTGCCATTTAAAAAAATAATATAATAATAAAAAAAGTAGTATTTATCCTCCCATCAAAGCACACAAAATTTTTTCAACTCGTTTAAAAGTTAGTAGGGGGGAGGAGGACATTTTTCGACCGCATTGTATATCCAAATATTAAGGTTCTTTTTACTCCAAAATTACATGTTAGTTGACAGATGTCTAACATAATACACAAGTCTCATATCTTATTGCATTTTTCCAGGTGAAAAACTCACAGTCAAGTTTGATAAATAGCTCTAATACTTTCATACAATTATTGCGGCTACGAATTTGCAAAACGAAACAGAGAATTCAAAGGCTACGCACCTGCTCAACCCAAACAAAATCAACGGAGATGACAGACACTAACTGAACATGACCTTTCTTCTTCTTCTTCAGGTACCATCTCCGATCCGCAGGTTGGCAATCATTAAGGCGGTTTTTATTTTTGAGGCTGCTGATTTGAACAGTTGGTTATTGGTACATCCAAACAACTCCCGGAGGTTCTTCAACCATGAGTTATGTCTTCTTCCTATGGATCTCTTCCCTTTGATTTTCCCCTGCATAATGACCTGATGCAGCTGATCCTCGCTCCTCTCATAATATGTCCCGCATACAACAGTTTTCTTCTTTTGACGGTCAGTAACGCTTCATTTTCCTTATTTATCCGTCTCATCACTTCCACATTTGTCACTCTCTCTACCCACGAAATCCTCAGCATTCTCCGGTACATCCATAGTTCGAATGCCTCCAGTCGTCTTCCATCGGTCTTTTTCAACGTCCATGCCTCCATTCCGTAATATAGTACTGACAATACGTAGCATCTCATCAGTAGTACTTTTAACTCCAGGTTTAGATCTCGGCCGCAGAAAACCCGTTCCATTTTCGTAAATGTACTTCTTGCCTTTTCGATTCTGATTCGTATTTCTTGAGAACTGTTAGCGTCTGCATTAAAGGCTGCTACCTAAGTAGTTATATTATTCTACCCTTTCAATAGGTTGATTCTTTACAAATACATTGCGGTTATCTTCAGTTGATTTTGTTATCAGCATATATTTTGTTTTGTTTATATTTAGCGATAGCCCGCATTCTTCACTTCTTCTTCACTCTCGATAGTTCTATTAATTAGCGCTTGACATTTACTTGGTTTTAACAATTTATTTTTTAGGTTTACAGCAGAAAATAGCTTCAAGTTATCTAAATAAATTAATTTTATATTAGATTATCTAAATCAAGGTTCATTAACACAGCATTATATTATTAATATATGATAACTGATTGAGATATGATTATAAATCTATCTCTGATATTTAATTTTTGGAATAATTTTGACCTACTCTATTTGCTATCGACATTTATTGGAGGTGAGCCTGTCTTGATTAAATATCATACTAAAATGTTATTACTATTGAAACTGACATAATTTACGAATTTAATGATGTTACTAATATATAGGAAATTTTAGTAAAATGATACTGAATATTCCGCTGGTTATTTAATTGAATTTCAAGATACAATTGTTACGTTATAATTTCACCAATTCAATATTTAGAACATGACACGTGTCAGCACGTATAAGATGTTAGTTCGATAAAGTACTCCCATAATTGGGGTTTCTTTTAAATTTCCTTCAACAATGTAAAACATCGAACTGTATAATGAAATTTTACATTTGGTCGCACAATCAATTTTATACCGTTTTCATCCCTGTTAGTTTATGTAGTGCTCGTATTATTTTAGAACTTCAAATGAACATAATGAAGATTGTTTTGAAGTTGTAATACAAGCCCTTTCCTTATAGCTTGTTCCTTAAATTCCCTAAGGGCTCCCATTGCTATTGTTGTTGAAACACCAAGTTATATATTTGGTTTGTTGGTGGTTGTAATAATTGTTGCTACATGGCCCTCGCAGCAAGTTTGGGTTGCTTTCGGCAGCACAAAATATTTTTACCCAAACTTAGAAAACATTGATTAACCTCATTTCAGAGAGAGGTGTTTCGAAAGCTAGCTTCATTAAAACAAATCGGATGTTTGCGTGCTGCTGTCCTCTTTGTTTGTATCTCCCACAACTTTTGAAAAACTTCTTAATTAATGTTTAAACGACAGTTTTTATCATTGAGATGTAATAAGAATGCTGCCCTCGATTCAGAAGCTAGGCAATAATCATACCTTTCTAATGCCAGCGAGGGAATTCTAAATAGGGAATCGCACAAAAATATTCTTTTTGTAGTTCACTACGCAGATACGAACGGAAGGCAACCAAATAACCCTAAATTTAAGTGTCAGCGATCTTTGCTCCCCAGCGTCTACGTTCATGAATAATTGATAAGACCTCTAATTGGTAAATTATCTGATGTCTGCCAAAAGGGAATTACTCAATTTGGTCAAAACTCTGTCCGTAATGGGATTTGTACATTCAAACTTTTATGTAACGTTCCGACCTGCTATTGACATACGCTTAAAATGTTTCTAAAAATTGCCCTTAAGCCTTTTTAGGTTTGTGTATTCTGTTACCAACTACCAACTAGCTGGGGTTTCTTTGTGTACATAATAATCTAATGAATATAGAAGCATAAAACTGCAATAAGCATGCTAATTTTATAATTTAGCCGCCTACAACTCTAAATTAAAACCACTGCAATGCATGTTATGCATCTCCACTTCTACTGTATTTATCTAATTATATTTGTTAGTTATTCTACAATCAAAGTATAAATCTTCACCGTTTACCGTTAAAAGCAGTTCTCTTTTGAAATGTTTGTACATAATGTTGAATTGTTGGGATACAAAAGGACGTCTTGCGACTACTCTACGATAATCAAATTTATTTTCCAGATTGTCCAGTAAACAAAGGTTTTAAAGAACCGTAAAGTCTCACCGTCTCGCCTGCAATAAAAGCACAAAGTAAATCGTGACTTTCCTAACTTTTCTTTGTACAGAGCACCCACGATTGCAAATCTTGCTAGTGTGGAAAAAACTGCGAACATAACGTTAAAAATAGTTGTAATTAATGGGATTGCTTCATGGCCACTACTAATGTTATTGTAACTGTGGCGTTTTTGAGGAAAACATGAGTATTGATTAAATAATTTTGGATTCTTCGTGATGTTAATCAGCGAAGCAGCTTACAAAATAGCAGAACTGGCGATTTGTTGGTTCATTGCAAAATAATAGTTAAATTTATATTTTAACGTAAAAAACATTTGTGTTACGTCCTCTGACACATGATATTTATTTATTGTTTCCTTTCTTTCATTATATTGGTGTTTCCTTCGTTTCATTACATTATTGTTCATAAGAGGGGGTTCAATGAAAGCTTCGATTTTAGAAGATATTGTTAGGGAAATCATTATTATAATCTTCATTCAGATGAAACAACAAATTATGTTATGACCGCGTTTGTGTTCCTATTTATATTCTGTAAGTGCATACACAGGGTGTGTAAAAACTATTGTGCAATCTTTAGGTTATTCCTTGGACGAAAATAAGACAAAAATCGTATAACGAAAAAGTTCACAGACGCAAAATTACTTCTCAGCATAGTAATTTAAGAAATGTAAATTTGGTAACCTTGTATTTTAAGAATACAGATATCAACCAATCCGTCTTGCATTTCATTGTATTGTATTTGAAAAAGCGAGATGTAGGGCGCGGTTTTCCAAGCATCTCTAAGCATTGCAGCCATCATTGGCTTATTGTACACCTTTAGTATGAATTTTGCCTATCTTGGATAGTTCCAACCCCAGTAGTTATTTTTAACGTGTCACACATACTTTCAGATTTTTCCCCGCTAAAGAATCTCATCGGCTTCGGCCGGATTCGATTCCGTATCCCTTGGATCTAAAGGCAAGTGCGCTAACCACGAGGGCAACCTATTAAGTTTTTAAAAACGACCACTAGGCGGCGCTATTGAGACGTGTCATTCAGAGCCAGTAGATTTAGAGAGTACCGCATTCTTTTGAAGTGACAAACGCCGACACGGCGGCCATTTATAGTCCTGTCAGTTCAACAGTCGTATTTGTTTACGTCGGAGTTTCGCGACTTAAGTCAAGTTTACTGCTGTTTTTCAAAGTTTTTTCATATTTGTGTTGGAAAATGCCGGGTTGTAGTGCTGTGGATTGCAATTGGAGAATAGAGAAAGGTGTTAGACTATTTTCATTACCACGTGGAGTGAAAAATAAAGAAGAGCTAAAGAGTGGATCAAAAATCTGAAAAGAACAAAGTTGCCAGATACAGTGTACGATCTGATAATAAACGCCCGTTATGTTGGAATGCCATTCCTACTATTTTTAGTTATAAAGTAGAAAAAGTAATTAACCAACGAAAACCACCAACCCTTAGAAAATTTATTTTCTAATTTGCGCTCTAGAAATCCCGTTCCTAACGCAAAAGAATTTAAAACTGCTTTGCGGTTAATTTCTATATCGCAATTTTTTTCGCCACCGAAACATGGTAGTTATAGTATTGATGATTCTCAGCAATTAATTCAGTTTTTACCATGTAATAAAGATGTAAATAGAGTTGAAGAGGATGAAGAAGAAAACGAAGAGGACATATATAAAATATGCCATTTTGGTAACAATATTATAATTATTGCTGAGGAACAACAATCATTATATTATCTAACAGGCTCAATATTATTAAAGATTAAAAAAAACTTTAAAACATGCGATGCTTGTTTATCATTGGCTTTGAGCAATGATACTGATGAATCTGTTACTTTTGTTAGTAAATTGGTTAATTTAAAATGTTACAAAAAAAAATTCTCTTTTATATCCCAGCAAACCTCTTTTCTGTCATATATTGCAGGCAGAGATATTTTTCAGAAGTGCTAGCAAAAAGTTATTAGAAGGGAAAGTAAAATTAAAACATGTAACTTCAAATTTTATTAAATATTCTAATGATATTTTTCCTACATGCCACAATATAAATGTAAAAATTTTAAATGTTTACTTTCGTACAGGATTGTATTTTTTATTAAGGAAATATTCTTCCGAAGTTGCTAATAATAGCAACCAATCAACCAAACGTGGCAGCCGAAGTGTTGGCGAATCGCTGTAAATAAAGTATAATTACAATCTGCCTAACACTTCAAAGTTATTGGGAAAAACAAATTGTAATATAATGTTTATTAAAAAGGAAACTTGCATCTGGCCATCGAAATTTATGTAGGTATAATAAAAATGTCAATGCCAGCTCGATTTTTTTTAAATATAAATAACATAATAGTTGTTAATTTATTGGAATAATGTAATCATAATGTATTATTTTGTTGCTATTTTATTATTTCCTGCAAATAAAAAAATATATGGCTTGTGTTTAATATCTTATTCTTATATAAAAAAAATAAAATCCAAATTCTCATGTTTCAATTCGTACGCCGCTTCTGACTGGACTAAAAATGGCGGCCAAAAATTAGAATGCGGTACTCTCTAAATCTACTGGCTCTGCGTAGACCAATCACAGCGCGCCCCCTGGTGAATCAAACACGTGCGTTTGTTGACGTTCTAGCTCAATGCTCAATAAATAGTTTAGATTTGCATTTAATATAGAAAATCAATTGTTTCATTTTTGCGGTGTCATAATTAATAATTAGTCAAGGTTATAAAAATTTTTGTTACTAGCATGTTTACTCTAACAACAGTCTTAGAAGATACAAACAATATAATCACTAGCTGACTAATTATTCATCTTTGATGTGTTTTATAATAACTCTTAATATTTAGTCATGTTTATACATTTTATTACACATTTCTTATCCCTGCAGTACTGTTAGTTCTGAAATAAAAACGATCATGACCAACACTTGTGATTTTATTATTTACGTTTCTAGTCATATTGAAATACGAATCCTGACTACATTAATGAAACGAGAATTTAAGGTAGAGTCGGATGACAAAAAGATATACAGCGTGTTCCATTTGAAAAACCAAAGTTGGACATTTTAGCCAAAAACTAGTAGAGGCGGCCGACGGCCGTGGGCTAGAGGTTAGCGCGTTAGACTTCTACGCCGGAGGTCCTATTTTTTTTTGTTTTAATTATTAATTTTACTTTAGTTCAAAAGGTGTATAATACAATGTAACGCAATTAAACCAAAAATGTTCAATTTCTTGAAGTAATAACAAAAAGAAGGCAATAATTCCGATTAGAGGATAAAACAGTAATTGCAAATTTTGCATAAATGTGATCTTAAATTAAAAAAAAAACAAACCGTTAATAACGTGTATTGCCCCTCGTGCACGAATTACATTTTGGATTGGCATCCCCTCAATAAAGCGTCGAATGGCATCGTGGTCAATTGCATCCCATTCTTGGATTACTGCTGCACTTAGTTCTTGCAAGTTGTAAAGAACGGGAATTCCCGAACTCGTTTTCCCACCATGTGCCAAACATGTTCGATTGGGTTAAGATCGGGACTCTTGGCAGGCTAAATCATTCGGTGAATTCCAACTTCATTTAAATACACATCCAGGATTCGAGCAATGTGAGGGCGGGCATTGTCATGCATTAGCATAAAATTTTTACCAATAAATGGGGCGAAAGGCACAGGATATGGTTCTAAAATGTCCCTAATGTACCTGTCAGCAGTCATAGCTCCTCCATTTACTACAACCAATTCGATGCGGGCTTCCATGCTAATCCCACCCCACGCCATGATTGAACCACCTCTAAAACGAATTCTAGGCGCAATATTGCATTGATCAAACCTCTCACGAGTCCGTCACCAAACTTTTTGGCGGCCATCTGGAGATCTCAGACAAAACCTCGACTCGTCAGTAAACAGAGTATGGCCCCATTCCTCAACACCCCAGTTTAGGTGTTCATGGGCAAAATTCAACCGCTGCACTCGATGCTCCCTGGTCAATTGTGGGCGCCTTACGGGTCTTCTTGCACTCAAGCCGTGTTTCTGTAATCTTCTTCTTACGGTTTTTTCACTAACTACTACACCACGTACCTCTTCCAACTTATTCTGTGCACTAACTGCAGCGGTGTCCCTGTGTCTCAGGACTCTCAAGGTAAGAAAGTGGCTGTCTTGAGCAGTTGTACGCCTTTTTCTGCCTGAACCACGGCGTCCAGTATAGCCTCCAGTTATTTTATATTGTTTTACTGGTGTCATCGTGAAACATAGTAGTTTATCAGTAGTAGTACGATAACAAAGCATATTTGACAAGATGTGTTCAAAAGAAGACAAGTTGAGATAATCATTATAGATGGATTGACTTTTGTGCCGGTGAGTGTATATTCACTGCTTGCCTTCATAAACTATTGAAAATGTTGAATTAATGTGTTGTTGCTCAAAACCTGTTATTCCAATTAACATAAATTTTATTTATTTAATAGCCCAGCGTGCACAGAAATTTATAAAAATATGCCAATTGTAAAATCGACGATTCTAGAAATATATGGTACCAAAAAAAGTTTTTAGAGAATGGTTCTAAAGATTTTTATAAAATGTTGTAAGATAAAATATTTATCTCTAAGGCCTTTTATGAATTTTCGAAAATCTTGGGTTTACTGACTTGTTACTTGCTTATTTCCAAAGTAGAAGTATGTCATTGTTTTACATTTTGAATGTAGAATACAAGTTGTAGAAGTCTGGGGTGGCTCAGTGGTAAGACAACCAAGCTTTGGATGTAATAGTCCGAACGCTTCCTAGTTCGAATCGGTCCAGGGGTCGGTCGGTACTGGGTTCCGGTCTACATTTGCTATTGGGGATCAAATTTATGGCACTCCTCGTATTACGGTCGCATTAGAGGTGTAATAAGACCATAAACATCCACAAACACCAAGCAAGTCAAATACGGTTTCGCACCGACACGGTAACTCGCAGAGTCGGGCCCTGTTGTGCATAGCACAAACTAGCTTAGCTTTGCCTCACACCGCACAAACGGTATAAACGAGGGCCACGATTATGATTTAAGTGATAACACTGTTTTCTTTTCATGGCTTCTATTCATTAAAGTACCTTGGAAAATGATGAACAAACAAGTAGGTGTATTAAAAAACTAAAAAACTAATTATTTCCCGAGTATTCCATGTTCCAATTTACCAAGTTTTTTTCTGCACTTTCTGTTGTATTCGATTTTCAATCCTCGCCCAAGGTTTTGTATAGGTTTGAGAGAACGTTAAGTTTTTTAAGAGCGTCGAGCATTTTACATAAAAATCAACTCCCATTCTGAAGGATTAAAGTACCTCCCTTAGTCCGCTTTCATCTCCATGACTTGCCCTACTGCTACAACTAGCTAAGATTCCGCCGGGATAGTTAAAGTACGCAAGCTCTCCCGCTCGGCATAATAAGCCTTCGTCAAGATACCAAGGAAGGTGGCTTAGCGGTAGAGCATTTACCTTTCATTCGGGAGGTCTAGGATTTGAACCCCCGGGCCATCTGGCCTGACTCAGGTTTTTCGTGGTTCTCCTGGGTCATTTACGTAAATGCTGGGACAGTATCATCCACGAATTTCTATTATCCATATTTCTTGGTCTTTCCGGTTCTTACATTTCCGTTACTGGCCGAGGGTTCCGGTGCGAAATATGGACTGACCCCTTTAGTGGCCCGCTCCATTGTGGGGAATGAACCTATCTTTGGTTAAGGTGAAGCTACCAAGAGAGGGTTTAAAAAGTTTACGAATATTTGAGTAAGATGCTTACGTAAATAAGTTAACCTTAATTATCATTAAGATATACAGTGCGTATAGAGGCTATACCTTCTGTTAAATATCATATAAAATTGTATAACTAACTATGTAAAACTGTTACTTTTTTGTGAAGTGTGGGAGCTTCGGTCTCCCACTCTGAAAAATACTACCTGCTACCCTAGCTTCACGAGGGGCAGTTCGGTACAAACCTCTGTACTTACGGTACCAGAAATACACCACTCAAACCAAAAACAATTACTTCGTTTTAATACAAATTACAGTCCACTGTTCAAATTACTGGAGTGATACGATAACGTATACGACGTTTTAAGTGTCGCCAACATTTGGTCCAGCGAGCTGAATAAGAAAAAATTGATACACATAAAGTGTCAACATTCAACATCGAAATAATTCAAGAATTTCAATCCTACGAGTGGAACAAGGATAGAGAAAATAAGGCGTCTGTTGTCAACGGAAGTCTGCAAGCACGGCAACCCTCGACGGCTACCTGAAACTGGTAAACAGTCCCTTTTCTTACATTCCTAACTGTTTATGCATGTCTTTATTGTTAAAGCAATTTGCAGAATTTTGCGGTCCGTTTCAATAATATATGTGTATTCTTCAAATTAGGATTAAATGCCAATTGATCTCCTACGTTCAATTTATTTTATTTCCGAGTTTTAAACTTTTTTATAATTATGAATGCGTTAAAGCAAACCAGAGCTCAATTAAAAGGCCAGTTAACAAGGTTTGAATCATTTTTAAATAAGATAAAAGATTTAAGTGATAATAGCGAATCTATTATACCAGAAAAGGTGCGCGAAATTCAAAATCGTCTTGATAGAACAGCCACATTATTAAACGAATATGAAAATGTACATGCGCAAATTATGCTTATTTCTGAAGATGCTGACGTTGAGGAAACGCATCTAAACCAGTTTGAAGAGATGTATTTCTCATTAATTTCATTAGCCCAAATCTTTGTTAAAAAATTCACGGAAAACACAGAAATTCGGTCTGGACGCAGCTCACCAGCACAGAGCATCCATTCAATTCATATGAATAATTCAAATTCACGTTCTTACATAAATCTTCCGAAAATCAATTTAATTAAATTCAGTGGTAATATAGAGGGATGGCTAGAATTTAAAGCCATCTTTAACAATTTAATTGATGAAAATGAAGATATAAGTGATGTGCAAAGATTACATTATTTAAAGGGCAGCTTGACAGGTGAAGCTGCAGAGGTGATAAAATCATTAGAATTCTCTGCCGCTAATTATGCCATAGCATGGCAAGCACTAAAATCGCGATATGATCAGCCCAAGCTCATCATAAAAAATCATTTAACGTCCATTTTGGACCTTCAAGTTCAAAAAAGGGAGTCTTCACGTGACTTGCGCAAACTCAGCGACTCACTCTTCAAACACATAAGCGCGGCAAAAACACTGGCTACTGGTGAGCAATTATTTGAAACTTTAATTGTTTACTTAGTTTCTAACAAGTTTGATCCAGTTACATTTCGAGAATGGGAAACAACATTCAATAAAGGGAATTCCATGGTACCTACGTTAGAGGAATTCAAGGAATTTCTAAATAATCATGCCAATTTCCTAGAAAACCTAGAAAGGAGGCTAGTAAAGGTTGCTCAAGACAAACCAAAAAATCAAATAAAGGCCTTTGTAACCAATAATAGTCCCGTGTGCTCACTTTGCAAGGGAAACCATTTCATCAGTCGATGCGAGGAGTTTATCAATCTGACTCCTCAAGCGAGAACTGATAAAGTTCAGAATTTGAAAGTTTGCTTCAATTGCCTATGCAAGGGCCATGGTCAGGCTCAATGTTCATCCTGGTTCACGTGTAGGTCATGTAAGGCTAAACACCATTCGCTTCTTCACGTCGAGTCGCAAAGGCATGTCACAACAGCGGTGCCACTTGGAACTGCTGATGCAACTGCTACACCCCCTAGTGAGCCCACCCAAATTATCTCGGCACTGTGCTCAACTTCAGCCCAGATCCTCTTGCCT
>JABXWE010002257.1:0-49952 GCA_014611495.1 Limonius californicus | reverse complement strand
CAATGTGGTAAATATACTCAGTGACATGGAAATCGCAACAGCAAGAAGGGGTAGGAATTTTTTGACTGAACTTTTAACTACTAAAAGGTAGCAATTGATTAAAATTTTAAAGAAAAAGAACAAAATATGAACATAATTTTTATTAATAATGGGTTGGTCCCCCCCTATTGGTTACACACTCCCCCACTCTTCGTGGCGTCGATTCTAGCAGATGGTCGATTTGCTCTTGAGGTATTGTGTCCCAAGCAATCTGTAATTCGTGCTGTAGAGTTTGCAGCGTCTGCGGAGGATGCAGCAAGTTCCTCAGTCTTCTCCCCATAATGTCCTAAACATGCTCGATGGGCGAAATATCGGGAGAACGGGGAGTGGCCATGACAAGAGATTGACATTATCCTCTGCAAATCGGTCCATAGAACGTCTTGCAATATGGGGACGGGCATTATCCTGCTGGAAAAGTGGGTATTCCAACTGCTGAAGAAATGGAAGAATGTGGGGTTCTACCACCTCATCCACATATCCAACAGAAAATTCAACATTGCGACGTTCCCCACGTGTCCGTCTGACCCTCATACGGCCATCATGCATCCCCAAACAGAATTGGGATGCATCACTGAACACCACCAGTTCCAGTGCAGTCGCAACCTACACCACTCCAAACGTTGCTGACGGTATTGAGCCGTTGGTGGTAACACAAGATGTGGCCGATAGGATTGCAAGCCGATAGCTCTGATTCTGTGGTAAACCGTTCGAAGGGTTACAGGACGACCTTCGTTAGCTAACTATTGATCGGCAATTAATCTGGTACTGGAGAATCGGTCTTTTGTTGCCAAAAGTCGAAGATGGCGGTCTTGCACCTCATTTGTTCTTCTTCGCCTTCCGGTTCCTCTTCTGCGACGTTCCTAACCTTCCCTATTCCATGCCTGATAGCAGCGCATGATGGTGGATTGGTTCCGGTTAAGGCCATTTGCAATTTCTCTGAACGAAAAACCACCTTCACGCATACCAACAATACGATCTCTGTCAAATTCACTTAATTGGCGGTAATTTCCACGTTGGCGCACTCTAGGCATGATCATACCCTCAAACCAAACGATGAAAAGCGAAAACAATAAAGAATTGAACAAAATCTCGCAAAATATACACCTGATAAAATTGTTAGAAAAAACTGGAAGAACAATAAGATAAGCCATTATCACTTGATCCATATGAATGAAATTTTAATCAATTGCTACCTCTTAGTAGTTAAACATTTCTGCAAGTTTGGTCAAAAAAAGTCCTACCCTTCCTTGGTGTTGCGATTTCCATGTCACTGAGTATATTTAGATGTCGCGCTAAAACCAACAATTAGGATATAAAATACCGGATGTTGCATTACACTATAAAAAGGGCAGTTAAAGAAATGACGAGCTGTAAAGAAGGGCTTTTACATAAAAAGAAACATCAGAAAACGAATCAATATCACAATCTGCACCACATTTATTCAAAAAGGAAAAATCTGGAACATAAAATTATACAGGATATTCCGTTACAAAGAAAAAAGATTTCGATAGCGAAACAATATTTTGTTAAGTAGATACCTATCTTACATCTAAACACCATTTATTCAGTATTGTTTATAACAGAAACTACCAAACAAAGTGTGAAACACCTCATACATTCAGCTTCTGTGTTTGCTGAAAACAAATGTTTGTATTTAATTTTCATTTTATTAAATGTGGTGTCTTAATAAACTTTCCAGTATCGCGTGTTTCGCCTTTAAATTCAAATAAATATCAAATATTTACCCCTCCATTAAACATATTTAAAAGAACTCAATTATTTAAAAAGGGAAAGCTTATCAAAATTCAAAATGGGTTGATGCATCAGTTCGAGTTCCGGACACAATTCACCTCGTTTCTCTGTATTATTACGGCAATGGTAGGCCTTACAATTTAAGAGGAAGACGAAGTTCAACCTGTCCTTTGGACTTTCTTTGAGGGTGACCGAGACTTTTTCAAATACAGAGAAAGGAATAAAGGAAGCTGCATTTTTCCTGTGTGCAAGTGGGAGCCCATTACGAGCGGTTCCTTTAAAGCGTACAGCGGTTAATAACATTCTGAGGCAACGAATCCTGGAATAAATGAAAGCTTTGTAGTAATTATCTGTTGGAAAATCACAAGGGTTTAATGGAGCGTCATTCAGTTTTAATGAAATTAAAATAAATTTAAGATCTCCGATTACATCTCAGTTTAGCCGAAATATAATTAAGACAAGCGGTAAATTGAGTTTTTCGCGCTTTGTTGTATGAAAAATTGAGATCCTGCTCCGCATGTTAATTAAATATTTAAATTATTCTCATATTCTTGTGAACTCGGCATTAAACTGACTGTTTTGCCTACGAGATATTCCTTTGTTATTCCGAACTAATTTCATAATGAAAATATAACTCAACACAGATTTCCATTATTCACATACTTTACTGGCGTTTCACATTTGAACGAACTTCTAAACTTTAAATTAAGCTCACTATACAATCGGCTCTAGACAACAAACTATAATGCATTTTCGTTCGCATGAAATTATCGCTCTGGGAATACAAACAACTTAATCTTCAAAGATATTGAGTGCAGCATCGCAAAGTCTTTTTCACAGCTCAGTGAAATGTTCTTAGTTTAGTTTAAATCGAAATTAATTTATACCTAGCGGCTGGTTGAACGCTGTTAATGCCAAAATGCAGTGTACACAAACATATTTAAGTAGATGGGGGGCAAAATTACTAAGGGCAGTTATAATGGTGGAGCAAAAATATTGAAAATAGGAACTTAGAGTTCAGTTAAGAGCTTTTTCTTAAATTTACAATTTATTCAAAAAATACATCTAATTTTTAAACTATAAATGATTATATAAATATTTTACTTCCTATGGCTTTAAATGGTATACAGCAGTGGTTCCCAAACTTTATTAAAGCGCGACCAAAATTTTGTTCGCCTCCCCTCTTGTAGTTGAGTACTACAACTTCATTCAGAATCAGCGGCTAAACGGCCAATGGTCGCCATGTATTACCAAGCAGTGCAATTTATTTATTTGTTCTCCGTGTTTTCCAAAACTTTCACCATATCCGGGAGGGTGCTATATGCCACTGGAATAATCTGGAAAATCCATTTTGCTTCATATAAGCAACGAACCGCGATGAGATAAGTCATCACTTCAAAATTGCGTGCTGTACTACTGACTGTGTGTTGAGTGTAATAAATCGTTAACAATATTTAACGTTAAGTACGAGCTATACTCGTTTTGATAAAGATGGATAAATTCTTAAAACTGTTATTAGAACCTTTCGCGTCTAGCAGTGACAAGACTACAAAGAATAATAGATTTTGGAGCGATGAATACCTCAAATATGGTTTTACCGTTATTTCTCAGAAACCCCAGGGCGTACTTTGGCGAGAAGTGTTGTCAGAAGAAAGTATGAAGCCATCAAAGCTATTTCGACATTTAAATGCCAAAAATCCTGGGGAATTCCTTGAAAGAAAGCTAAAATCCCTCCACGAGGAGCAAGCTACATTTACATCAGCAACCACTACTAATGAAAAAGTACTACTATCTAGATATCGAATTGCATTTCGCATTGCAAAAACCAGTAAGCAACATACAATTGCTGAAGATCTGATTTTATCAGCCAAATTTGACCAAATGGTACAAATAATAGTCGATGCAAAAGAGGCTAACAAGCTGAAAGCAATACTCCTGTCTAGTAGTACTATCCCACGAAAGATAAGTGACATAGCAAAAGATATTCGAATACAAGTTGTTGAAAATATTAGGAAGTGCGCCTATTTCTCTTTACAGATGGTCGAAACCACGTACATTCTAACTGTGCCCAATTTATAGCATTTGTAAAATACAACACTGGACAATGGTATTACAGAAGATATCTTATTTTGTACTCCATTAGCAGGAAATACCATCGCAAAATGTTTATTCGACACGTTCATGCAAAGTACTAATAAGTACGAGAT
Source organism: Limonius californicus (assembly GCA_014611495.1). Classification (NCBI taxonomy): domain Eukaryota; kingdom Metazoa; phylum Arthropoda; class Insecta; order Coleoptera; family Elateridae; genus Limonius; species Limonius californicus. The sequence goes on along the minus strand of JABXWE010002257.1, from coordinate 45,954 downwards.
TGACTGGCCAAACTGCATTGTCATATATGCATCCATGACGCCAAGGCTATGGCAGGACCGAATCGATGGGTTTTATTGTCAAATTAAAAGAAATAATGCCAAATTCTACATGATTACACTGTTTGTTTTCATCCAGAGCCTCTTGCATTAGAATCTTTACCTTCTCAAATGGATTACGTTTTGAAAAATGTGGCAAATTCCATCTAAGGAAAAGCAATGCAGATTAGTATTTTTCGAAAAATTTGTGAAGACACGGGTTCGTTATTCCCAAATCTCTTTTATCACATGGAAGTAAAATGGCTTACGAGGGGTAACGTCTTAGAAAGAGTTTTCCAGCTACAAGCGGAATTTTTAATATACATGCAGAATGAGAAACCGATATACACATTTTCCAATTCCGTTTAGCTTCTTAGGCTGGCTTTCCTTGCTGATATTTTCAAGCACTTAAACATCCTGAATAGCAGTTGGCAAGGCCGCAATATTAACGTAATAACCGCCACGGACAAAATAACGGATTTATTAAGAAACTAGATTTCTGGCCGACTGACTTCAACTGGAAAAAACAAATTTGATTAATTTCAGTACGTTCAGGAACTTATGGAAGACTTAGTTAAGGATGATAATGTGATAAATTCTGAGCAGGTGTTTGCAGATATGCAAGTTAGTTTGCACAATTTAATTTTACAGGGTGTTCCGGAACGGAATGATTTTAATAGATATGTGTATGTCTTTCACAATTCTTCATTGAGAAGTTCTAATACATCGAATACTTTATAGAACGAATGCGATAATAGATACATGATTTGCAATAAGTTGTCCGTATCCAAAGATCTAAGAATACCAAACACTGGTGGATTTTAATTTCCTACATTTTTGAACGAAAACTATAAAGGTACTCATTTTACATTCAAGGTAGTTCTAAACATTACGAAAAATTCCTAAATAACTATCTAATATTTTCTAATTCGACGCCATTACGAAGATATGGCACTTTATTTTTTTACATCAAGTCACTAAAATGTAAATACATTTTTTGTTTCTAGTCTAATTTTGATAAACTTTGTAGATTTTGAAAGCTAACCGTTGAAGCTTTATTTTTAGGCAAGATGTACAGTTGTGTGTGAAAAATGAATGCATTTTGATTCAGAAGTGAAAAATTGTAGAAATATGTAAATTACATTATTTAAATTGTCATTTGTAATGCTAATGCTGTTAAATATTGTTATGTTCATTTTAAAATGTGCCGCTTTATATGAATTAATTTCTTAATTTGTTTGCCGCTTCGTAAGAATTAATAACGTTATTTTAATTGAAGTCTTATTTTGGGTTACCGTTTCGCTATTTTGTTTTGTCTTTCTAAGTTTGAGTTATGTTGATAGTTCCCTTTTGTAGGCTCAAAATTACCGATTCTTGTTTTTCTCGCCCATGGCATCGAGCACTTCCGAGAACTCAGGTGTCCCTTATTCTAGAACATTTCATCACATGTCGAAATATGGTGCAATGGGATTTACGTTTTTGATACAGCTACGTACACCAGCGACGCTGAAGTTCACAAGAATAACACAGAATGGTGCCCATGGCTGTCATTGACTTTTTGCAAACCAAATACATACAGAACTTTCATTGGCATATTAGTAGTACCAGACAATGATATACAAATAGCCTACATTTACATGTTTATTGTCTGGGCACAAGCATGCCAACATATTTTCAAACACGTTGTTCAGTAAACAATTGGTGCTACATTATTAATTATAATATTATATTCTGTACAAGGAATTCGGCCATTAGTGGACAATATTGTTCCAACTATCAAACGGTATGTACTTTCAACAGGATGTTGCTCCCTCTCATACTAGTAGATTCGCAGAATATTGTAACTTATAGTTTCTAGGACTATCGATTAACAAAAGAAATACGGTAAACTGGCTTTCAAAATCATCGAACTTAACTTATAGATGCTATTTTCTGTGAAAGCATATAAAATATTTGCTATATTCAGTCAGGAGAGTCAATCAACAGCAGATAATTAAACAAATTCCGAATGCTTTAAATCACATCTAAAACGATCCCAAAAATTGTTTTAAGGACACAACGCGGGTTGTACAGGAAGCTCCATTTTACATTGAATATGATCGACATTCTACAATATAAAAACGTTGTTAAATGCGGTATACGAAGTTGGAAATGTTTAATAAATTCATTCTTAAACAATTATAGAACTTAAAATTTTTACACGCCATATTTCTAAATCGATACAGTTTAGGGCATATACAGCTTCACTAACACGTCTAAAAGCCTGGACGCAGATTGCGCACAAGAAAAATAGGCTGGGGACGGAGCTCATTCTAAACTTGAACTCCGCGCTTGCAATATCTATACAGTCCAAGAAATAATAGTGGTAGCCTGTGAGTTTAACCACTGTATTTTAACTACAGCCACCGCACCAAAAGATCGTTGTTATAGCTGAGTGTACTAAGCCTGTGGCGACGATCTTTCATCTTACTTTGGCGTGTTTTGTCTTGCTTCCTAGTTTAGTCTGTACGTATCAATTTAGAAAACATTAAATTATATAAAACAGTAAGCTCACTAAAACATATTTTAAATTTCTAGTAAAACCAAAAATTGTAAAAAATGAAAATAAAACTTCAGTCGTTATATTATAGTTTTTTATTTTTTATATCTGGGTATTTATTATTATTACTTTAGTATAGCGGTGTTTATTACATGTATTCATAAATATGTATTAATTACCACATACATAAACACATAAACATAATGGTAATTGGGGAACGCATTCACGTGTCTTATTCACCCTTAATCTTCTTCTTAGGGTGCTTTGTCTCTTACGAGACGTAGCGATCTTCTCTCCTATGCCTGTGTTGCGCGTTTAGAGTGCCACAGACATAGAGGACCTACAGCTTAACGTGGGCTCCGAACCACGGGAAGTGTAAACACTTCTACTCCAGAGAAGATTTACTAGGCAGAATACCTCGCTGGTTTGCCATTGCCCTTAATAACTGACACTAATACCAACATAACTAGTATACAATCTACTACAATAAACAATGATTCACTTGTCATTGATTTTGTGTAGTGATGAATCGATATTTACTGAGACTGATATCATAAATACTCATAACCTTCATAATTTGAGGGATTAAAATCCTCACTCAATACGAAATAGATCTTATCAAAACCGATGGTCAATTAACATTTGGGCTGGGTTATTAGATAATAATGTAATCGGTCCACACATTTTACGTAACCGACTTATTTCAACATTCATTATTGACAGCCTTTTTGTCCCACTGCTAGGCATCGGCCTCTTCTCTGCCACGTGCTTCTCCTAAGGTAGAAACACAGCTAAGGCGCTACCGTTTAAAGTCGAATCCGGACGACAAAAATTCCAAAGAAGGTTTTCAACATTAAGATCCCACGGTTGCCAGCCCGATTGGGAAATTGTGTGTGGTGAGTTGTAGACAAGATTTTTATAAATCTGCATAACATTGCTTAGGTTTCGAACCCAAGCCAGAATCGACGTTTTACTCAGAAAGCAAGCACTATACCAACTGAGCTACCTTCAACGTTATATATTCAATTATTAATTAACAATTTTAACTGCCATTGTCGATGAAGTTCCATTAGTTAGATTGAATTGTCGGTTCCAACATGATGGACCCTCAAATTATAGAATACAAGTGAGAAGATTCCTGAATAAAAATTTTCCTCGGGTGAATTGAAAAAGATGGGTCCGTACTATGGCCTTCTAGATCACCGGATCTGCATCCGTTGGGTTTCTTTTTCTAGTATCATTTGAAAGATAACGTTTACCGCAAACTTATTTTGAATCCTAAAGATATCGTAGATCGTATTTACCCTGATGTGGTGCCAATAAATGAAAATATGCTACAGAGTGTTCGTGCTTCCACGACAAATCGTGCGAATGTTTGCCTTGAAGTGGAAGACAACCTATTTAAACACATTTTGTGACAACCAATGTGGACAGTACCTTGTTTGCTAATATTATTAGTTTCTAAAACAGTTTAATTTATATGTTAAATTTTTATGTTTTGTCAATAACTTCCAATAACAATTTCCATCCTTAATTTTAGATTTGTTTTAACCCCCTCAATACAATCCCAAAAGCACGAGTGTCAATTTTTAGCCAACGCTTTACAGTAATAGAAAGCAGATTATGGTTTCTCAAAATTAATTTTCTCTTTTATAATGCGCTGTTCCGAATGCTACTCCTACATGTATAAATTTAAGTCCAGAATAATTGGCAACTTTACTTATTCCACCATAAATACACAAACTTAATTTCTGTATCTACTTTCGATTATTTTTCATGAGTTCATATTTCGAAGCTACGCTGTAATCGGACATTTGCCATGTTAAGGTCATTAGATTTACTACTGGCGTCGCTGGTGTGGCAAAACGGGAACAGTTTGACAACTTAAGTAGGATTGATAAGAATATCCTACATTGCAGTTAATACCTCGGACAAAGAAGCCCAAAACATGCCTTGCAGGAGCTTGCCTGACCACCATTTTCTCGGCCGCCGTTCTGCGGGTTCTGTACTTATTGGTTTTGTTGGTGGCTGTTTTAAGAGTACTTGAGATGTCTTCCCTCTTCTAGCAGAATCGGATTAATCACATTTCGTAATTGTATTGCTAGTTTCGATGTTGAAGTTCTGACGATATTAAACAACACGTAAGAAAGAATGATCTTACAAATGGATTAAGACGAAGAATTTAATGTTTACAGTGTAAATATGTTTCTGATATTTTCAAAAATTTAATAACCAAGAATTTCAGTAATATTCGTCTTGGACTTCACAAAGAAGTAAATATTTTAGGGACAGACTAGCTTGCTAGAACTGGGAATTACTTAGGTAGCTAAATTCCTTTACTAACTGTATTTTAATTTGTTCTTAGAGAATATTTCGCTACATGTAGGTACTAATACTCATATGTACCGAGTGTATCATGAACGTAAATTAAAGGCATATCTACTTTCTACAATATAATTATACGTACAGGTATTTTTTTACTCTTTACATATTAATACCTAAACGCTTGTTGATAAATTCTGCATAACTTGTAGTCGCACAAGATGTGTTATTACGCCATTCACCGTAAATTGTGAGTAAACACATATAATTATAATCACCCTTGTTGCTATACATTTTAAGAAACATTTGTTGCTTAAACAGTAGTAAGGTGTCTATGATTCCTAATATATATAAAAATTCCAAATTATAATTAAGGTGCTACGACTTGTAAAATTGGTTGCATAAAAACAAATATACGAGGAGTATTGAAATCTAGTTATCCTGGAAAGTTTCTAGTAAAGAAAAGTGATTATGGTTGCTATGGTTTTATAAATAAGTTGTCAAAGTTTGACGTCCATAAGTTGAACGGTGATCAAACTGTGAATTTTTGAAAACAGCATGTCTGAGAAAAAGATAGAATTTGAAAAAATCGAGTTTCGGTCAGTTATTAAGTATTTAGTTTTGAAAGGGATATCGGGCAAAGAAATGTTTGCTAATATATGATAGAAACCTGATCAGTGTCCTTCATACGCCATTATTAAAAACTGGGTTGGGGAATGTAAAAGAGGAAGATCAGATGTGAAAGATGAGCACCGCCCTGGAAGGCCAATTTCTGTGGCCACTCCGGAAAACATTGATTCTGTCCATGGTATGATTTTAGAAAATCGACGTATTGGGATTAAGAATATTGCAGAAGCATTACACATTTCCTATGAATGTGTGTGTCACATAATTCATCACGACTTGGGTATGAGAAAGCTTTCGGTCAAATGGTTTCCAAGATGCTTGAATGTTGATCAGAAGCGCGTTCGATTGATAACGTCAAAGGAAATCTGCCGCCGCCGTTTTGCAGAAGGTTGTTCAAACTTTTTGGATCGGCTTGTTACTATGGACGAAACGTGGATCCATCACTATGACCCAAAGACTAAAGAACAATCCAAACAGTGGAAGCATGTTGGTTCTCCACGACCCAAACATTCCGTGTTCAAAAATCGTACCGGTAAGATTCTTGCTTCAGTTTTCTGGGACAAAGATAGGATAAATCTGATAGATTATTTGGAACGGGGTAGAACTATCAAGGGAGCATGTTATACCGAGTGGCTAACTAAATTACGCAAGAAAATTGTGTAAAATCGCCGCGGAAAACTTGCCAGACGTGTGCTTTTTTGCAAGACAACGCTCCTGTTCACAAGTCGATGATTGCACTGTAAAAAATTTATAAAATTGGTTTTGAATTGGTTGACCACCCACCCTATTCTCCCGTCAGACTATTAGTTGTCCCCAAATCTCAAAAAACCTTTGAAAGACACAAGATTTTCGACAAATGACGAAGCAACATGAGGCGTTGAGGAGTGGTTTGCAGACCAAGACAAAGAGTTTTTTTAAATGGCTTGCAATTACTTTATGAACGGTCTGCTAAAAGTATAAGTATTAAAGGAGATTATGTTGAATAAATAAAATTTTGTTTTGAAATATTGTGACGTTTCATATAGTAGGCTAAGTAATTATCAATACCCCCTCGTATGTAGGCTTAGAATCTTATGTGAATAATCCTGTATATAAAATGTTAAACTTGTAATATAGTTCTTACGATGAACATTTTTCAGTTTCAGATTAGCGCTTTATTTGTACAGCACAAACTGAACGCAGTTCTGTCTTTGTTAGTTGCTCGCAGATTCATATTTCCGACAAAGACGTATACCGTAGTGACATCTGCGAACGAACCAACACCAACACCGTACGTGTTACGTGTTCTGTCGACTGACACGTTTAGTAGAAAGAAACAGAGGTACTTGAAGAATGTCGCGCTATGCATCCAAACGTCACTACTTAAATTTGTTTCCAGCAGTATTTAAAATGTTTTGGAGGTTTATATGGCAATATTTTATTTTCAAAAGTTACCTAAGAGTTTTTATTTACATTATTGTTTATTGCTGAAATTTATTTTATTCACTTTGGGAACCTTTGTTTTTTCTGGGAAATAGTTCTGTAGATATCCCGGTTTGTTTTGGTTTGTGGTAATTGGTATTAAGAGGTTGAAGACAAGTTAATAGCATTTTTGTTATACAGCCATTAAAAGGTAATTACAGTTACTGGAATGTATTCTTGAAAATTGTAAATGGTAAAACAGGCGTAAACAGTATGAGTAAAATATATAATGACTTTTTTCAAAGTACATTCTGTACACTATACATCTCTAACTGTCATTCTTAATATTTCGGGCATATCTTCAGTTTTTAAGGTTTTTCTGGAGCTGTGCAATTTTTTTATTAATGGAAGGTTGTCTTCCCTTTGCTAAACGATTTTCCGTATGGTGGGTAAACTAATTTTTATTGCATCTGCAACTCGTTCCCGAACCGCTACAACGTCGCGTAATGGGCCAAAATTATCTTTTTCGCACATAAAATAATCGAATAGATTTAACACAAACTGTTGACACTGCGCATTCAAAAAATTTCCGGACATTTCTAACAGCGTTTTCTTTTTACAATAGCTAAATACCAGCTAACATCCAATGTTGAACTGGCTCAGTACAATCATGTTTTCAAGAATACATTCCAGTAACTGTAATTACCTTTTAATGGCTGTATAACAAAAATGGTATTAACTTATCTTCAACCTCTTAATAGCAATTTCAACAAACCCAAACAAACCGGGATATCTACAGAACTATTTTTCAGCAAAAATCAAGGCTCCCAGAGTGTATAAAATAAATTATCACATATAAACCTCCAAAACATTTTAAATACTGGCTGGAAACAGATTTAAGTAGTGACCTTTGGATGCAAAAGCGCAACATTGTCAAGTATCTCTGTTTCTTAGCCGGCCTCGGTGGTCTAGTGGTTAGCGCATTTGCCTTTAGATCCGAGGGACGCGGGTTCGAATCTGGCTGAGGTCGGCGAGATTTTTCTAGCGGGGAAAAATCTGCAAATGCGCCTTCTGTCGGATAAGAAGTAAAGCCGTAGATCCCGTGCCACTGCGATGTGTGACACGTTAAAAATCACTACTGGAGTTGGAATTACCCCAGATAGACAAAATTCTTAGTTAGAGTGTACAATGGGCCAAATGTCGCCTAAGTGCATAGAGATGCTTGGAACACCGCGTCCTAGATCTCGCTCTTCCAAAGCAAGCAAGCAAGCAAGCAATCTCTGTTTCTTTCTACTAAACGTGTCAGCCGACAGAATACGCCTCACGTACAGTCAGAGCGGGTAAGTATTCGAATACTTAGTAGGTTGAATACTACTTAAAATACTTTTATTCGAAAAGTATTTGGTATCTCGAATACTAGGCACAGAAAGTAATTGGTATTCAAATTGATATTATTATTCACGGTATTCGCTATTCGACTGTCATAAACGGTATTTGCGAATACTTCGGATATTCGCGAATACTTGAACTACTTGCAGGTAGTATCCGCGAATACTTTATTATTTGTCGAATACTTTCCTGCAAGTTTGAAACTAATTTTTTGATATTCCACTGGAAATAAGTATAGCTAATGTTAGTTTGTCTGTTATCGTCTGAATCAAAATAAAAGTTATATTTTGTAGTTAAAGTTACTACCCAACCAAACCATAAGCTTTTAGTCTTCACGCAAATGCCATTTCAAATGCAAGTATTCAAGCTATTCGTAACTTTGAAGATACTGAAAACTCAGTAACTTGAATCCTATTAATACGAAGTATTCAGATGCTGTAAGTATTTCGAATACTTTTTAAACAAAGTATTCGGATACTATTTTTAGTATTCGTACCCAGTTCTGCGTACAGTGCTGGTGTTGTTTCGTTCGCAGATGTCACTACGACAAACGTCTTTATCGGAAATATGAATCTGCAAGCAACTAACAAAGACAGAGATGCGTTCAGTTTGTGCTGTGAAAATAAAGCGTTTATCCGAAACTGAAAAATGCTCTTGGTAAGAACTGTAGCAATTCTATTATAAATGTTTTTTCCCTTACTATTAATCTAACCTAGTTTTTATATTTTTTAAATTCTATAGTTGATACTGAACTATCTGAAAGACAAAAAACTTAACTTCTAAAAGTCGTAGTATTATAATCAAGTTACGGGCAATTCAGACAACAGCCAGCTAATAAAATATACAATGGGTGTTCCAGAACTAAGGGGCCATAAGGTAATAGCAGATTCTTTGTATAGAAATATTACGATTTGTCTAATAAACCATAGTTCAAATGTCAATAACAACCAATACACAGGGTGTCAAAATTAAATTTTTATTTTAATTTTTTCAAATAGCTTTTGAAGAAATGTAAATATTTCAATAAATTTTGGAAGTTAGGGTTTTATTGACGCGAGGAATTCAAATGTGTAACAGTTTTTCTGTTACGCAGTAGAGGGCGCTACCTGCGACACTTTTCTACCCTTTAAAACATCATAACTTTCTTGTGCTTCAGAGTATGATCTTTTTCGTAAATACATATATCGATTTTTCAACCATTCTTACGTAAAAATGATATACTGTATTGATATCGCTACGAGTAGCCGTTTTCGAGTTATTTGGGTTAAATAGTTTCACTGCATTGCAATCTTATGGGTAAACAATTTGTACTTAGTCACCAAAGGTGGCTGTGGCTGTTTCCGTGGCACGCGATCGTGACAATTGCTGTTGTTGTGAAGTTTTAATTTTATTTTTTGTGCTAAATTTACCCTTTTCAAAATGGCCCGACGTAACCAGTTTAGCAACGCCGAATTAAGAGATGCGATTTGCGTTTACGCCCAAAAGAATTACAACAGCCCTGCAGCACTGTTCTCCCAGCCGTCTAAACAATGTTTGATAAAGTTTGCAGTTTGGAATAAAACTATTTAGATAAGAGTTCGGCATATGTTCTCACTGCAGCACGGCTGTTGTAATTCTCTTGGGCGTAAACGCAATTCACATGGTTACGTCTAGCCATTTTGAAGAGGGTAAATTTTCCACGACAAATAAAATTAAAACTTCACAACTTCACAAGTACTTAAAGCAACGCAACCTAAAAAATTTACAACCTAAATGACGAGTTAGAAATGAACCACAACAGCAATTGTCACGATTGCCTGTCAGAGAAACAGCCACAACCACAGCCACATTTGTTGACTAAGTACAAATTGTAAACCCAGAAGATTGCAATGCAGTGAAACTTATAAACCCAAATAACTCGAAAACAATCAATAAAGTATATCATTTTTACGTAAAAAAGGTTGAAAATCGATATCTTTACGAAGAAAGATCATACCCGGAAGCACAAAAAAGTTATGATGTTTTAAAAAGTAGAAAAATGTCGTAGGTGGTGCCCTCTACTACGTAACAGAAAAACTGGTAAAAATTAGAATTCCTCGCGTCAGAAAACCCTAACTTTTTTGAAATATTTACATTTCTTCAAAAGCTATTTGAAAAAATCAAAAATAAAAATTAACCTTGACACCCTGTATCTTGGTTATTATTGACATTTGGACTACGGTTTATTAGACAAATCGTAATATTTGTACACAAAGAATCTGCTATTACCGTATGGCCCCTTAGTTCTGGGACACCCTGTATACAATGGTTGCTAGAACCAACTAATAACAAATACGATAACATTAAAAATAGAAATAAATTTGTTTGTTACAGGGCATTCATAAGGACAACCAACATTGCCGCAAAGTTGTTTTGTTTACAGTACGTGTTTAATCAAATAAATGTATTATTTAAACAACTAAAACAATTAGTTGGTTGGCCATTATATGAAAAAAATTGAAAATCTAGGGTTACCTGTTATTTATGCTTTGTTTCAGAACAATTTGATAACATTAAGTAATTTTTTTAAGTTCTGTAAAGCAAACATATAAATAAAGTAACTTGTATATGATGCATTTGAATGAACATAGGCACAAATTTCGGAGTAATACCGTAGTTAATAAGGTTGCATTTAGTTCAAGATATGAAGAATCACTTTTAACAATTTGTAAGAAACACCGGTGTCTTCAGGATTTTTTATTTTACATATCCAAGATGGCAAAATTGGTGATATTAATAGAAAGTTCTTACCTACTATATTTTCTTTAAGTAATGTTTGATCGACGAATTGCCGGATGACCAGGGAATAAGGTAACAGGGTGTAACTTTTTTGTTTATAACCCATCTTCATAAAAAATGTATTCAATAATTTAATTACAAATAATTACCGTCATAGTTAAGGTGCCTATCCCATTGTTTTACTAACCGACGTATACCCTGCTCATAGAATTCTTGTGGCTGCGATTGAAGAAGCCTTCCACAGCTATCTGTACTTCTGCGTCAGACTCAATATGCCGACCTTTTAACGTCTTTTTCAGCGGTCCAAAATATGGAAATCGCAAAGCGATAGATTCGAGCTATAAGGTGGATGCTCTAAAACCCTCCATTTCTTTCGTTGAAGATTTTCTCTTACCACATTAGCAACATTAGGCCCAGCATTGTCGAGCAGCAAAATGACCCCACGCGTAAGTTTTCCAGGACGTTTCCGTCTTATTGCTTGATGACGCTTGTTAAAAGTTTCATTATACAGATTTGCATTGACATTTACACTAACTTCCTTAAACTCTAACGACAATGGGTCCTTCATGGTAGAAAAAAAAGTTAACATCACCTTGCCTGCAGAAGGTTGTGCTTTAAGCTTCTTGGGCAGTGGTGAACTTCAATGTTTCCGCTGCAACGACGATAACTTCCTGCATGGCTCGTAGTAATAGCACCAAGTTTCGTCCCAGCAACTATTGACAGAAGAGAGTCATCACCATTTCGCCTATAGTCTGTGAGCTGTTACAGAGATAAGCCTATTCGCAAGCATTTTTGTTCATTAGGCAACAGACGAGGAATCCATTGTAAACAAACTTTGCTATAACCCAGATTACGAACAATGCTACTACAATTTTTCAAATTGAAATTCGTCGATTTTCTATAATAAGGCCTTCCGCACATGCCATATTGTTTTCTATTAATGCAGTACACCGTGCACCTGGTCGCGGCTCATCCATAGTCCCCTCTTTCCCATTCCTACATTTTCGGCACCATTGTTTCACAGTTGGGTACGCAATACATCCATTTCCATACATTGTTTGCATTCGAGTATGAATCTGCAATGGCTGCATACTCTCAGCGCATAAAAATTGTAGGATCGCACGCTGATCAAACTTGCGCGGAACAAACGCCACTTCAAAATCGAAGGTTTAAAAGTCAGAATCAAATTCAAACGTCAGAAACTTATTAATGTTTTGCTTGCAAACACTACTAACATTAACAAACGTCATTTGAATTATTGCATTTGTTTTCAAGACTAAGCTGAAAAACGATGGTTTCAGTTGAGCAAACCTCGTCCTTTGAAATTTTAAGATATAACCTCCAAATGCGCAATTTTACGTAGGTTTTAACTTTATCTTTGACTTCGGGTTTGGCCGGAAGTGATATAAAGTTTTTATTTTTAAACATAACTCTCTCCGTTTTTTGTAATAGTCCTATTCTTCGTAAAATTTGCAATACATTGATATGTCAGACAATGACATTTTAGTTTAAAATTGTCGAAACATTCATTTATCTAGTAAAAATTTTAATTGCCTATTCATGATATTCATAATTTATTTTATTTAAGTTGCCTGAGAAAACAGAAAAAAACAATCAATTTTAAATACACTTTTGTATTAATTTGTTTAAGAACTTCATTGTGGCAAGCCGATAGTTAAAAAACAAAAAAGAAAACTTTTCAATTTGTAAAAGGCCATACCTAGTTTTGTTTTAAATCCTCCCACGTAAGTTTTATTACATTTTTTAAACTATCACTCGTGATGCTTTAATTTCATATCAATAACATACTTAATTATTTTTTACAAAGCAAGAAAAATTGAAAATTGTAAATATTTAGCTAGGTTTAATATTTGTTAGTCACACACCCTAATTTTATTTTTTTTTCTTGTTATTTTAAAAATAATCAGGTATGTTATTGGTACAAAATCAAAGCAAATAAAATTTAAATTTAAAAGTGTAATAAACTTCTTCTCAAAGCCAACCTAAAAAGAATAAATAATGGATATCAGTACCGGAACATCGGATTTAGAACGACCGTTCTCCCTTGGAATGGCAAACCAGCGAGGTATTCTGCCTAGTAAATCTTCTCTGGAGCTCAAGTTAAGCTGTAGGTCCTCTATGTCTATGGCACTCTAAACGCCCAGCACAGGCATAGGAGAGAAGATCGCTACGTCTCGTAAGAGATAAAGCACTCTATAGAATTATAGAAGAATGTGAATTTAACATTTGTAGTAAAGAATTGAATATTTCTGACATTTTAAACTGAAATGTCATTGTGTTACATATTAATATGTTGCAAATTTTACAACGAATACGATTATCACAAAAAATTATTAGTTGTATTTAAAATTAAAAAATTGATATTAGTTCCGGCTAAATCGAGAGTCAATCCTAAGGTTAAGACGTGCTTAAAGCTGCGCTTTTAGGGGTTATATTTTACTTTAAAATTTCGAAATAATAGATATAAATACAAAACAGTTAATGCTGTTACCTCATCTTGTAGTCACCCACTATGGTCTGCTATACATTCGAACTTTCTGTAATAGTGGTTGCATACGTTAACCCAGCAATTCTTTTAAAATGTTATTGTTTTATTTATTCGTTCTAATATCATCAGCTTGTTAATAATAAAGTACTCTTAATATGTTCTTCAAATACTACTATTTATATATAACATTTACATATTAATTATTTTTTGCAGTAGTTCTGTGTTAATTTATCCGCCCTAGATCTTTACAGAGTCGTGTCCGTGTTTTATTAAGTCGATATTTATAACACAGTGTCTTTTTATGTTAACACAAAACAAATTTTAACATCAGAAACTTAAAAATCAGGAAGTCTTTATTTTAGTTAAACGGAAGAAATCCCAGATATGAATTATTAAGATATGTTCATCATTTTTAAACAATCTTGGTAATAAAAATTTGCAGTTTGAAAGGAAGAACAAATACTTACGAGACTCTCATCATCATCATCATGATCATCATCAGAAATATTTTAAAATACTATGCTGATAATACCAAAACATTATTGACAAAATTGATTTTGGGGATCCTGAAGCAACCTGGCAGCCAGACATGAAATGTAACTTCTTTGATCAGTGATACAGTGTGTATCAGAAATAGGTACAAATATTCAATCCGATGGTAGATTACAATATATACAAACCAGAAATAACATTTCTTTCGCAATGGGACCCTTGTACCGCAGGATAATAACAAAAATTTGAGTTCAAAGACATGTTATGCAAAGGAGAGTAAGATAGAAGTGCAAAAAATTTCTTATCACCTGCCACAAACCAATACTATTAGGTAGGTCAGTAATTTCTATTCAGTCTGTTGTTATTATGACAAGCCTGACAAGTTTTTACGCGTTTGCCACTTTGGATTTACTTTACAATTAGGTTGTAACCTTCTACAGCTTAAATGCATTTTCTATGTATCATCAGCAGTTCTCAAACAAAATTTCATTTTATTTTTTAATTCAAAAATATAAACTTAAAGATTTTTGGAAATTGAATAGTACCATTGAATTCTTCTTGGGCCAACCTATTACTGGTTTAAAAATTTGTACCTATTTCGGATACAGCCTGGATATATAAGTATATATGTATTCGTTTCCCTGTCCGCCATTGAGCTTAGGGCCAACTACCTAAATGTTGGAAAGCGAACTGCAGCCAATAGAAAAAGCAATACGTATAATATACGATAAAATAAATTGATAACAGAGTCTTGTCATTGTTTTAAGAAAATCAGATAAATCTTGAGTTTGGGGTTGTGTGCATTATTATCTCAAAAGATGGGAGTTTTCAAAATAGTGAAAATATTAGTAAATTTATTTCACATATGCCGTAAACGTAGATTGATTTCTATGTATTTCTGCACTGCTTTTGGTAATTTTTTATCACAAGTTGTTATGATTTTGTTGACAATTTTTTCACATTTCATTCTTGAATATGTTATCTAGTAGTACAAAAGGAAAGGCTAATTTTAGCTTATTCTGAACCACTTTAGTAACCCCTTAATTGTAGAAAAAGCGAAAACTGCATCAGATTTTTTACTATGTACCTATTATTGTTTTGACGAACGTATAAAAATGGAAAACATCTTGGTATTGATTTTTCAAATTCGAGTTTCACTATCTTTTGTTTAGTTAAACGCTCAGCAATGCAAATGCTTCTAAATATGTCTCGGCCTTTCTCCACTTTCACCATTCCAATCGGCTTTCGATGTGATTAATATGCATGAGCGGCGTCAAAACAATCGATTGATATCCTTGAAAGGCCACATCCGCGAGCTTTTTTATCCCTTTAGCTTTCGCGTCTTTTCGTGTTTGGTATTTGCTCGCTATGCAAAATCCTGGATAAATGGGAACTTACGTGTGACACGTAGTTTATATTACCTAATGACTCTTGGTGCCTCGTATCGATAGATTTTTACTTACTTCCGCAACATTTCCCGTATTTAATCAATTTATCGCCGCTTTTCAATGGCGTGTTCTTCAGCAACCGGGTGCTTGTTAGTGGAGATTACAGTCGGGTTCAGGAATTTCGAAAGCTATCTTGATTTTTTACAAATGACTTAGAAGAGAGCGGAGAGATAGGACGGCGCCGAGGAATTTTCGAAAACGCCCAAAGCAGCTCAATCGGCGCTGATGAAACGAGCTAAGTCTGTATAGCTTACGCCCTGCTATCTTTGAGGCTTCACTGGAGCTATTTTCAGGCCAGATTAGAATACTCGCCATCTTTTTTAAGCTTTTTCTAAGCTCATGCTCCGGTGCACCGTATTTAAAGATTAAGGGTATGTTTTATTTAGAGGAAAATTAAATTTAAGTTTCGTTTAGGGTTCAGAACACCGCGTAACAGTGCGGGCATATGTTTGCTGAAAGTTTGCGAGCATTCTACGTAGTTTGAATTTCAGGGGCAAGGCTGCATGTGTTTGCTGGTGACCGGAACTCCGGCTGTGAACGCTTCGTGCATACACACTGGGCTAAAACAGACCTAATGTAGCCCCTAATCGGGCCGCAGATATACAGCAGGGCTTCCAGACCTCCTGCCCTACACGGGCAGCATTTTATCAGCATTTTGTAATTCTGCAGGCAATTTAGATAATGTCGCTGCTGGACTTCCAAATTATTGGTGTTTATTTTGCAAGGCGCTCTATTTAATTGGGTCACCGCGCAATTTCATACCATTAACTCTTTTAATTCCCTTTTTTTTGCCGCAGAGGACAGGGAGCGTCAGAGGAGAGGACATTCCTTACATTTTGGGGCTTCCGTTAGTTGGCGGTGGACCATTTTTTCCACACAACTACAGCCATGGGGATGCCGTCGTTGCCAAAATGCTTATTCACTACATTAGCAATTTCGCGAGGAAAGGGTGAGTTTCTTGTCACGTTTAGCCTTAAATACTACTTCCAGTGTAATATAGTTGCAAACTATAACAGTTACGCCTTAAGACCTTAAGGAAGGCGTACGCAATACTCTTTGAGTTACAGAAAAGGCCTTATGTGCTACGAACTCTTTTATTCTTTTTTTATACAGTGGGCTTGTAAAATTTAGTATACAATACAAATACACTACAACTTCAGTACTTTAGACTACAAATATATGTTCGTTATATTTGGTAAACACAAAGCAAAACATATACAAATTGTGGCATCATAGCGTCTACCATTAATACTTATTGTGCTTTAAACTGGAACTGGAACTAAATGTTTCGTAACTACAAAATTCGATCATAAAAACTACGTCAGTAGTTTCATTTCCAGAAAAATGTCATCTATTTAAGCTTTATCCAAAATGAACGGTTGATGTAAGTTGAGATATCTATCCTAGCTAAATATTTTCCCGTTTACCCAAGCTAGAAATACGAAAAATATTTTAACTTTTATCGTTACTCACCTTAAACAACGCAAATCCAAACACGTATTTGTAAATGCTTATTACATCCAGGATCTTGTCTTATGCGAATTGGATTATACAGGGTGTTCCACGACGTGAGGTCACTACGTATAGGAGAGGTGAAAAGAAGTCGAAACTAAAGAGTGGTCATTTTCTCTAAATCGACTATTAAAGAAGTTATGGCCTGTTTTAGTTAAATACTGAAGCATCCGAAACCATATTCAGACGAATTTCATACAAACTGTCTACGTTACTATGGAAATTATATTATTTACTTGGATATCAAACAGCAGAGCTTCCCACAAACATGGAAGCATGCTCATATATTGGTATTCCCAAAACCGGGTAAAGACAAAGAGAAGATTGATAGCTACAGACCGATAAGCTTATTAACATCGTTTTCAAAGCTTTTGGAAAAAATCATATAGGTACTCTCGCCTGATGAATGAATAACTCCACTTAACATATTACCACCGTTTCAGTTCGGTTTTAGGAAAAAGTACTCAACTCTCCACCAGCTCCAGCGCATCTCAGAGAAAATTGAAGAGGGATTCGAAAACAAAAGCTACACTGCGACGGTGTTCCTTGACGTAGCCCAGGCAAGACAAGGTCTGGCTTGAAGGATTAAAATGTAAAATAATTAAACTCAAGATATCCAACCACCTAAAAGCAATAATCTTCTCTTTTCTTGAAAACCGAACATTTGCTGTACGCATCAATTACTATTACTATTACTATTTAAACTAAAACAAAAACTACCTGCAGCTGTGTATAACATCCTCAGGTCTTACCTGAAAGAAAGGCTTGGGAAAGGGTGAGGTTTGAAGCCGAAATAACAACGTTGCATCCCATAACAGCTGGCGTACCACAAGGCAGCGTCTTGGGGCCAATCCTCTATTTACTTTACACCGCAGATCTCCCACTAGACGGTAATGTAACCACCTCGACATTTGCAGATGATACTGCGATCTTACCAACAAGTAAAGATCCCATAGAAGCACAAATATTACTCCAAAATAATATAAATCAAATCGCGCTATGGACAAACAAATGGCGCATCATGATTAACGATACAAAGTCAGCGTATATCGTTTTTACAAAATGCCATGGGCAGGCGCCACCGGTAATGATAAATAACCAGCAAATTCCTACTGTAAATGACGTAAAGTACTTAGGCCTACATTTGGATGAAGGTCTAACATGGCAAACACACATTTGGAAGGAGCGAAAATAACTTGGTGCAAAATTCCGCAAACACTATTGGCTTCTTGGACGCAAGTCACAGTTGTCCCTCCGCAACAAACTATTAGCTTATAATACCATTTTCAAACCTGTGTGGACCTACGGGCTTCAACTCTGGGGAACAGCCTCAAAATCAAATACAGCCATCATAAAGCGTTTTCAATCGAAGGTACTACGTACATTGGTAAATGCTTCCTGGTTTGTAATCAACAAATACATTTACGACGACCTAGAAGTGCCCACTGTAAGTGATGTAATAATGCAGTGTAGTGTTAAATACTTGCAACGATTAGAAACACACCCTAATACATTAGCATTAAATTTGCTAGACAATATTCAACAGACTAGGAGACTAAAACGGAAAACACCACTGGATCTTGTGCATCAATTGTAAACATTATAATAATCATTGTTCTATTTTACTTGCCTCTGTATTATAAATTCGCAAACTATTGTACGCTTGTCTTTACATATATATATATATATATATATATATATATATATATATGTAATCCTACATCGGAAAATACTCAAATTGTATATTAACATATAGAGTTGTGTTCACTGGAACGCATCTCTCTCATGACACTGTGCCACTCAAAATATATGCCTATTGTTTGTATTAACAGATCGCATAATAAACGTTTAACAAAAAAAAAATCAATTTCACAATATCTGGAACGAAAACCATCAAAGCAGGCGTCCCACAGGGGAGCGTGCTAGGACCACTTCTGTTCAATTTATATACTTCAGACATTCCAACCATAAATGCAACTTTAGCTACTTTTGCAGACGATAAGGCAATACTGACACAACACAGTGACCTCACCCGAGCCACATTGGAATTGCAGACAGCAGTAAATCAAATATGCAAATGGTTCAATAAATGGAATATCCAAATAAATCCCCTGAAATGCCAAGCTAAAATCTTCTCCCTCAGAAGAATTCGCAATGCACCCAGCATAGTACTAAACAATAATACCATCCGCTGGAACCCCACTAACGCAGCAGTGAAATACTTGGGAGTACTACTCGACACCCGACTTACTTGGAAGCTCCATGTCAACCTAATACTAAATCTAAGCTACGCGAGACTAGCTCAACTGTATCTCATCATGAATAGAAAATCGACACTAAAACTCAAGTGTGCCATTCTGATGTATAAATCCCTAATAAGACCACTAGCTCTATACGCATTACCCATTTGGAGAAATACAGCTAAATCCAATCTTGAAAAACTACAAAGACTCCAAAACAAAATACTCGGAATCGCAGTAGATGCTCCCTGGTTCGTTCGCAACGTTCAAGACTATATTAGTGCGAGTGCTAACAATTTCTTCAAAAACATACGCGAGTGCGATGGTGTGGTATACTATAACTTAGGTCGGCAAAATCTTCACCAGAGACTGGAACGTAAACTACCACAAGACTTATATATGTCCGAAGTCGATAGTAACTAACAAATTAAACATAATGTCACACCAACGTATAGAGGGGCTATTCACCCTCCTAAACTACTAGTTTATGTATACATATTGTTACTAACAATGCCATGAATAACAAATGTAATTACTGTTGAACAGGCAAATAAATAACTAAAAAAAAACAGCAGAGCATCTTAAATTTAATTTATCTGCTTGCGCTTATTAACAGTGTTGATAATGTTTACTTTTACAATGAGAGAGTACACCTACATCCATTACATATACGGTTTTTGTGATGGAAACTCAAAAGCAGCTGCTCGAGAATATGGGTTGCGATTTCCAAATCGGCGACTACCAGACCGACGAGTATACCAACGAGTGCACAACCACCTACGTGAACAGTAAACATTCCCGAAACCGTCGACTGATCGTCCAATAGAGCAAGTACTAGAGAATGAGGACAACATATTTTAAGAAATTGATAATAATTCCAGCGCCTCTGTTCGTCATGTATCTGCACAAGTTAATGTACCACGAATGCGAGTTTGAAGAACCTTAAAACGTCATAATTTATATCCATTTCATATCCGGCCTGTTCAGCGTTCTTGCCTGCAGATTTCGCTAGTGGTATGGAATTTTACCGCTGATTTCAAATCGAAACCTAAGTAATAGAATTTTATTCACGGATGAGGCAACATTTACAAAGAATGAGTTAATGAACAGAAAGAACAGCCACTCTTGGGATTTGGAGAATCCACACGAAATCACAGTGTCAAATTATCAACATAGGTTTTCAGTGAATATCTGGTGTGTAATTATTGATAGCATGCTCATCAATCCGTTCGTGTTTGAGAACTATTTAATTGCTCACAGATATTTAAATTTGAGAGGATTGTTAGATGATGTCCCTCTGGCGATCAGACATGGTTTACGTTACGTGTAAGACAATTTTTGAATCAACGGTTTGAAGGACGTGTAATTGGTAGATGAGAACAACACCCTTGACCCCAAAGATCTCCAGACTTAACTTGTTTAGATTATTATTTGTGGGACCATATGAAAGATATGCTATATCAAACACCATCAGAGACTGTTGAAGATCTTAGGAGACGTATTTTCGAGGCAGCAGAACTAATTCAGCATAACAATGATATATTACATAGGGCAAAACCAGATCTCTCTTAAGAAGGGCCGGAATGTGTCTCGAGAGTAACGGTGGACCTTTTTGGACAATCTTTGTAGTGAACTTAAACTAAAATAAAAATAAATATTAGCTTTTTTGAACTTGTATTTATTTAATAAATAATAATTAACACTCTGTATTTTGAAAACGGTTTACTTTATGGCATAACTTTATTAGATTTTTAACTATATTTGGTCTACAAATTACGTACACAAAGTAGTGACCTCACGTTGTGGGACACCCTGCATATGGAGGCTTTTTAGGAAATAAATCCGGGGATGTCGTTTTATTTATAAAATGAGTATCTTTTTACTATTTCCTCTCTTTTGTTTCGACGAAGCATCAATAATTATGTTAATATACAGGGTGGTTCTGAAATAGTTCTTCGGACATTGGGAGCGTGTTCTCCACACCAAAACAAGAAAAAGATGTCATATAATCCATATAGTACAAAATTTCCAAATTATCACGGCAACTCGATTTTTCATAATAATTGAATTATCTCCAATACGGTTCGGTTTATCGACTGTTAATAAGAGTACCTTTTATTGGTATTTTTACCTACCGAATAATACTGTACAAAAATAAGCAAATCAAAATAATGTAACAGATATTGTAGAAAACAGTACCTGATCCTCATACTTGAGACGTCCTTGGTGCACATATTAAAACGAACTAGGCTCTAATTTTCAACCTTGATGAGTAAGGTATGCACATACAATTTTAAAACATTGGTCCAACTATAACCATAATTATATGCAGAAAAGTGATCCGACAAATCTCACTTTAAAATTCTGTAACTCCGTAACGCAGCATTTTCGAACTAAGGTTTATATTAACTTTTTTTCTTGTTTTGGTGTAAAGAACTCTCTTCCAAATATTTCAGGACCACCCTTCATACATCATTTTGCACTACAGTATATAAAAAAAATTAAAAACAATGATTGTTGTTCTCAAACAATGCGTCATTGCTACTAAAACCTAATCAACATGTTTAAATTATTGTTAATCTTGTTTTTACTTATCAATGGATATGATATTCCACGAATTAAGGCAAGAAAAAAATAGAAAATATTTTAATTATCAATATTTTTCAAGATAAGACAACGTAAAAGTACTATGTGCATACAGGGTGGTCGAGTTACGCTAGGGAAGATCTTACTTTACTCTTTTAAATGAAACATTTTGCAGATTCTTACTTTTTTAAAGTCCTGTTTACAGGAGGATTAAAATAATCGCAGATTGGCGATCTAAAATCAATATTTTCACTTTATTCAACTATTTATTTGAAAATGTAATCAACACTTTTATTTTGTTCATGTAACACTAGGGAATCGAATCAGTTCTTTTATGACAAAAATAATTGTGTACCTACATAGAATTGTTCATGTGCAACAAAATATTACGAAAAATTTACATTTTTTTAAATAAAACGCCTTGTATATTATTTAGTATTTTATTTCCATTAAGTTTACTTTTATTTTATCAATGCATAGCACATCTTAAATTAATATCTGATAGTAACATACAGGGTGTCCTTTAAATGTATTCCGAAAATTTTGGAATACATTCAGAGACACAAAATAAGTAAATAACTACCTATGGATATATGGTCTCCGACCTTTCGTTGGAATAATAGAATACTTTTATTTTTTACAACATATTACAACTATACTTAATACAACACTGTTAACAACTCTTAGTAAGAAGCTGTGGTCCAAGCAAATATTCAAAATAGCTGCCCCACATCTGAATGCAAGCTCGACGCACTAGAGATTGTGAAGAGTGCAATTTGCCAACAAAACAAGCAGAGACTTCTTTATTGCCAATGGTTCTTAGATGTGTATCCAAGATCCTGAGTTTTCCAACATCATAATATACACACACGAAGCTCGCTTTACCAGAACCGGAAGTCTTAATTTTAATAACACTCACCATTGGGACACTGAAAATCCACACGCTGCTCGTCCTTTGAGAAATAAAAATAAAACTTTTTGTTAATATTTGGTATGGTATCATAGCCTATAATCTGATTGGATCATTTCAACTACCTAGCCGACTTAATCGCCAGGACTATGAATTGTTTTTAAGTAACACGTTACGGGTGTGTGGTGGTAGCTCAGTTGGTAGAGCGCTCGCTCTCTGAATAAAGCGTCGATTCTGGCTTGGGTTCGAAACCCAAGCCGAACTATGCAGATTTATAAAAATCTAGCCTGCAACCCTCCACACACAATTTCCCAATTCGGCTTGCAACCGTGGGATCTTAATGCTAAAACCCTTCTCTGGAATTTCTGTCGTTCGGATTCGACGTTAAACTGTAGGTCCCCCGTGTTTCTATCTTAGCGCTGAGGAGAAACACGTGGCAGAGAAGAGGCCGATGCCCAGCAGTGGGACGGAAAGGCTGTTGATGATGATGATGATGAACACGTTACCAGATCTGTTAGACCGTGTACATCTTACAATACGGCGTGATTGTGCACTGTTCCTTAGCTGCAAGACAGTCTTTTGAAAACAACTATCCCCGGCGATAGTTTGGAGGAGGTGGTCCCCTTATTTGACCACCAAGATCACCGGATTTGATTCCATTACATTCCTCCCTCTGGAGACATCTTAGAAATTTAGTTTATGGGCGAACAGTAAAGACAAGACAGGAACTGATAGAGAGAATACAAAATATATTGCAAATAGAGAGGAACACCAGAGTTTTTGAACTTTTTCGACAATCTTTTTAGTATGTCAAGCATTAAGATGTAATATAAACAGTTGTTAACATTGTTGTAATATATTATAGTAAAATAAAACGCCTTTTATTTTTTCAAGGAGATATCAGAGACCATATGTTCACTGGGAGTTTTTTGCTTATTTTGTATCCCTGAACGTATTGCTCAATCTACAGAACATATTTAAGGGACACCCTGTAGAATGTATCATTTTTAAGTTTCTGTCTAATATTGAATACTTTATCAGTAATTATTTGTTTGCAAATATTCTCCCTGTCACATAGTCGGGGTTTAGGAAGGGTTACAGCTGTACAACAGCTCTATTAAATATTGTAGATGAAGTGGTGCTTGCAACAGATCAGGGAAAATTGACAATTCTGGTGTTACTTGATTACTCTATATAGCGGTAGATATGAAGTCAGTAACTCTTTTGTCTAACTACCTTTCTGATCGATTTCAAACGGTCAATGTGGAAAGTTGTATATCAGAATTTCGCAAAATTGTTGCGGGTGTCTCGCAAGGCTCGATTTTAGGGCCACTTCTCTTTAGTGTTTACATACTGATGTTTCCTTCCGTACTACGTGCATGTTCTTCCCATTTCTACGCGGATGACTCGCACATCTATATGCCGTTTGATCCCTCTCTAATTCAAAATTCCTGTCAGAGCATAAATCAAGATCTGCAAAAACTAGTCGATATCTCAAAAGAGCACTTAAATTAAATGCTGTCAAATCAGCTGTAATGCTGTTTGGTAGAAGGAATGACGTAAGCCGGGCCGCGAAGGAGGTAGTAATTAGAATAGAGGATAGCATTCTCCCTGTACTTGAAACATCTAGAAACCTGGGCCTAACCCTCGATTCTGCGTTGCGCTTCAAGCAGCACGGGTCAAAATGTTTGCAAAGTGCATACTGTAATATCAGACAAATTTTCTACAATCGACATGTTTTAAGCAAAGAAATTAAAGTTGTATTATGCAATAGCCTAGTTTTATCAAAAATTTAATATTGTGACGTTGTTTATGGCCCCTGCCTGGACTTTCGAGATACTGCAAGGTTGCAGAAACTCCATAATGCATGTTTACGACTAATATTTGGTATACGAAAATACGAAAGAATTTCACACAAACTAATAGAGGTTTCTTGGTTAAATATGTTCAATAGGCGCTCTTTACATGCTTCATGTCTTTATCATAAAATCCCGTGGCTAGGAGCCCACGTTAAAATATTAGTCCTTTATGTCTGTAGTATTTTTCAACGCACAACATAGAACATGAAATAGTCTCTTAAAAATAAATCACTCGAAAACGAACAGTAAAATAAAATTGTGTTGTTGTGTAGGTTATGTAACTTTTGTTTGGCTGAAATTGAATGCTATCCGATATTACACCTGATGTCCTACTTAAAATATTTAATACGTTTCCGGTTAAACTATAAGTACTACTAATATACCAGTTGCAATAGTAAAACTGCAAATTTTTCTTCAACTTATTTTAATTGTTCTGCAACTAGAAGAATCTTGAAAAGTCAACGTGACACCCTGTATACATATCAAAATAATCTGCCATAAACATTGTTTTAGTATTGGAATCATTAAAGCAAAAATATATATTTCAAAAATTTGGAATAGTATTGGCATCAATATATTAACTTTGCTTACCTAAAATACATTGTGTGGCCCTTCCTCAAGGCTATTTAAATTATATACAATCGTCTATAATTTGCAACCAATTTGTTTAGCAGTTCTTAAGTTCTGGGATAATCTTGCAGGACATTAGTACATTCATAGTTACCTATTGCATATCACGGAAAATTATTTATAGACCAATTTTATATCAACATCCATTTCAAAGCAAACTACAGAACACACATTTTACATTGCAGAATTTTACCTTCAATAAACCATAGCAGAAGTTACCCAGGATGGACCACCGAAAACCAAACAGGCGTAATTTGTAGCACTAAGCCGGAACAGATCAAATTAGTTTTCCAGGGGGACATGTAATACGGCCTTTTCTCCTCACCTAACTTTTACCTCAAAATTGGGGTGACTTCCATTCTAAACATTTTAAATGGCAAGGGGTATCAGAAGACAACATTTGAGAGCTCGATGATTTTGTTTTACATTAATGATTTCTTTTTGGATTCTGAGCATGGGTTCCCGCAAAAATACAGACCAAAGAAGCAATACTGCTGAACACGTCGTCGTACATTCTGGAGCATTTGCTGTTTATTAGATTGTAGAAAGAGTTGAACTAATCACGTTTCCCGGAACAAAGATTGTACCAAGAAAACCACCCTATATCGTTTAATCAGCAACTTGTAGTTAAGCATCTGAATCGCAAGTATGTATTGGAGTTTGTGAAAAAATTTTGGGAGACCAGGTCTGTAGAAAATAAAAAGCGAAATGCTGAAAATCCGATATTATGGGTGTTAATCGCGGTTCTGGGCCACATTGTAGCCGATCCTATGTTGAGTACAAAATAACTGGCTTTTGAATCGGGTATTAATCGGGCCAGTGTTTAACGAATTTTGAAACACCACAAGTTTTATCCCTACAAAATTCATCGGGTACAAGAATTCAAGGAAGACGACTTTGACCGCAGTTTGTAATTTTGTGAGAACGGGCGATAAAAATTCAAATTTTCTTTTTAACATCTGTTTTTCCGACAAATATCTATTTTCGGGAAGTAATACAGTCAATGGCCATAATTGTGGCTATTGGCCAGGTTCTAATACTATAATTGGCATTTTTGCTAATCGTCTCTTTGGTCCTTCTTCTTACCTGCTAATTTGACTAGACAACTGTACTTGGAATGGTTACAAGACAACATTGATTTAATTTTAACTGTCATTATAGAGAATGATAATAATGACCATTACCTCGAAGATCATTTGATATTCCAACAGGAAGGAGCTCCTCCGCATTATACACTGGTTGCTCGAAGGTGTTTGGATGGAAGGTTTCTGGGTCAATGGATTGGAAGAAGATGTGCTATTGAATAGCCCGCAAATTTGTCAGATTTATTTTGGCTAATTTTGTTCTTTTTGTGGGGTCATTTAAAGAGTAGAATTTATGCAACCCAACCCTGTTCTTTAGAAGATTCATAATATACTTCAACTTATATTCAATGAATTTCGTCTAATCAGTCTTCAAATGCTTCAGAATGTATACTGTTTTGAACAGAATTTTATTACTTACGGACACTGGTGGTGCTCATTTCCGCGAGAACTAAGGCTCGGAATAAAAAAAATCACTACTGTAAAACACATTCATCGAGCTTTTAAATGGTATATCATTTGGTACCCCTTGCCATTTAAAATTGTTAGGGTGAAAGTGACCTATTTTTGGGGTTGAAGATAGATGAATGGAAGTAGCCATATTGCACGCCCCCTTGGCAAATTAATATGACCTGTTTAGGCGTTTTTCTAAAATAAGTTTAATGTCAAAAAATACGCCTGATTCGTTTTTACTGGGCCACCCTGCAGAAGTGGTAGCAACAGCAAAAAAAATCAAAGCATATTTTCTTCCCCTCTCTAAAAATTCTGCTTCATAACTTAATGTTTCAGGTTGAAGCTTATTTCAACTGAATTAAATAATAGAATATGAGTTTAATCATAAAATGTTGACAAACTCAATGTCATTTCTGTATTAAACACTTAAAAACTTCTTGTAGAAAATGTATGTATTTTAATTTATTGGTGGAGCAAATTTTATTGTGCGTGCAACAGCAAGTGTAGAAAACCTAAAACTGTTTTGTGGCTCTCATTTGCAATATGGTGGATTTTTAATACACGACTAGTATCCCAAACGTGTTGTGAATGATAAGGCATAAAATAAAAAAATATAGTAACTAAAGTTGTTGTTCAAGAACCTAACGAGAATCCGACAAATAGCTGGTTTCGTGTACTAAAACCAGAAGGTTTGCCAAAACCACAAGTTATAGTTTTAGCTATTGTGTACTACCTCAATGTGTTAATTAAAATTATACTTCTGAAAGAGTACAAGCAAACTAAAGCAATAAGATAATAAGTTCGATAAAAATCTTCCTGAAAATTTGTAATTTTTATGAAATGAATAAATTGAATTACCTGAGAATTATGCAAAATACTAAAAGTTCCCATTGTTCGTACAAATTTAGTAATGGCTGCTCCGACAAACCTGTTGTCTCTAAGTACGAGCAGGTCTTACTAATGTTATCACATTACTATGTGATAATAAGTCCCTTTGTTGCATGTGGTAGTTTGGCTAATTTGATTACGTTTCTACTTTGAACTGTACATTACAGTTATTAGAATATTGCAAAGGGGCTGTACGTCATGTTTAATTAACTCACTGTCTATAATTGTGTGATACGTGACCAATCCGCCTGAAATACGCAACAAATCCGGGCTTTCAGCTAATTGGTTTTTAAAATTAGAGTTACTAATATTTCGTATGCCATTCTAACGTTACTCCACGTTTTCTACTTGATTGAAATTGTAAAAATCCGCTAAAATTAATACTTAATAATAAGCGAAATAATCCCATCTTAGGATCATTTTACGATTTCGCAGTATGATGATGTGGAAATATATAACACAAAATCGTTGGTCTAATCACATTTCGTTCACTCACATTTTGGGATCCATTATTTGCTAATTTGTCATCACGATGATACGTTTTACTAAGAGTTCAACGTATACTAAAAAGCAAAAGGCAAGAACGAATCCAAAAGTCTACAAAATTATACATTTCAAAACTAGCCGAGCGGAACATCAAAGAAATGGAAAAACCTTGTATAATTGTGGGTCCGGAAACGTTACAACCTTCTGAAGTAAGATCAGTTCAATCATTTTTGTGTCGAACACTTTGGTAACTTTGGCAACAGTTAAAATGATCCTCGTTAATTAAAGTTTAATGCAACTTCTTACATGGGCAACCATTATTGTTCGTTTCCCTATTCCTCCTGGGGTTAAGGACCGTCTACCTAAACGCTGAAAAGCGAACAGCAGCCAATAAAAGCGACAGTGCCTATAATACGAGGGCAGTCTTTAATGTTATCTACCTAGCTATGGAAACAAAATGCTATCGTGATAATTTTATTATGTCAAGTCTCTGTGACATTTTAGAGTGTATCCTCCAAGTTTGATACAACTTGCTTAAGATTTGTCATTTCTGTATAGAGTTAGAGGTGCAAAAATAAGTGATTTAAAACATAAACACAGAAGGTTCATAACATGTCTATCGCAAGAAGGCAATAATCCAAAGAATATCTATGAGAGAATGGTGGCTGTGTATGGGGAAAATAGCCCGTCCTATTTTCAAGTTAAATTTTTATGTAAACAATTCAAATGGGGCAGAGAGTCCCTTCAGGATGACCCAAAGTGCGGACGACCTCTTGAAGCACGAACACAGCAAGCCATAAAAAAAGTTGAAGTTTTGGCGTTGACCGATCGCCGAGTGACAGTTTCAGTTATTGCAAGAGAAGCAGGTATATCAGGCACGTCTGTTTTTAAAATCCTTCATGAAGATTTGGGAATGTGCAAGTTGTTAGCATGGTGGATTCCCAGGATGCTCACTCCTAAACAAAAATTGTGTAGGCGACAAATTTGCGAGGATAATTTGGCGGCGTTATTTTAAGATGGATTGCTTCTTTAAAATTGTAAGTGGGGATGAGACCTGGGTACACCACTGGGACCCACCGTCGAAACAAGCGTCCATGCAATGGCTTCATAAGGGCTCTCCACCACCCAAGAAGGCGAAGACGCAATTCTCAACGGGAAAAGTGATGGCCACAGTTTTCTGGGATTTTGGAGGGACTTTATGGGCTGAACATATGCTAAAAGGGTCTAAAATAACAGGAAATGTCTACAAAGAAATGTCCACCGCCTACACCCAGGCACGCTCGAACTCCTCGCACAAACTCATTGCTGACATTTATTAACATATTGGGATATTTATTAATTTCCTTAATTTTTTTCAATATTTTGTGCTGCAATTCATTCAGGTCATGTATTGGCTGCTTGAAAATGGAGATCTTTAAATACGGCTACAGAAAGAAATCGTCTGGCATGAGGTCGCAGGATCCGGCAGGATAAGATAATGGTGTGTTTCGGCTAGTAATTCGTCTGCTAAAAAATTCTCTCATCATATTTATGTGCGCAGTGGACCCGTCTTGTTGGAAAAAATCAAATCAGAGTTCATCAGCATGAAGCTCTTCGTAAAATCTCGTCTCTATACCTTTCTCAAGTCAGAATGCCTGAAAAAATCTTCATTAATTTTTCAACAAATAAACTCTTCTGTCTTACTTTTTTCAAAAAGGATGGTCCAACTATTCTACGCCTTAAAATGGCCGCCCACACTTCTATTTTTGAGGATGAAGAGGGGTCTCTACCATAAAATTAGGCATCTATAACTCCATAAACGCATGTTT
This sequence comes from Limonius californicus, assembly GCA_014611495.1. Classification (NCBI taxonomy): domain Eukaryota; kingdom Metazoa; phylum Arthropoda; class Insecta; order Coleoptera; family Elateridae; genus Limonius; species Limonius californicus. The sequence goes on along the minus strand of JABXWE010002257.1, from coordinate 15,980 downwards.
TGCGAATTAATGTATCCATCTAAATGAAACCAGGCCTCGTCAATGAAAAAAAAGTTTTTCTAATAAGTAGTCATTGAGGATATTTAGGAACTACTGACAATATTCGACACGCCGAGGACAATCAGCTTCGTGTAATTGTTGTGGATACCTTTTTTTAGTATGTTGTGGCAGGTGCTAACTGACAACTGAACTGGCAGAGGTTCGAGGGGCTTCTTTCACAATCTGTCCTACATTTTCAAAAACTCTGCCCGTCTTCTCGGAGGGTGACAGTTCCTGTAGCAAAACAGATAGTGAAATTAATATTCTTCAAAGAAAGATTCTGTTTTAGTCGAAATTATTAAAACATCAACTGTACTGTACTTACGTATTCCACTAACGGAATTCACAATTTAGCCTTGAAAAAGACTGATTTTGCAAACTAAGTTAAAAATCAACAAAAAGCTAAGATACCCAAGTAAACGATCATAAACGGCGCAACCCCTAAAAGTAACAACTGATGTATAGTACGTTCACAATGAACTTGCCAGGGCCGACATTAACGTCATATTTAAAAAAGCATGTGTTATATGCATATGTTTGCCAGATAGGCACAATTCTTAGTTAGGGTGTACAATGGGCCAAATGTGGCCTAAGTGCTTAGAGATGCTTGAAAAACCGCGTCCTAGATCTCGCTCTTTCAAATCAATCAATCAATCAATGTATGCCTCCTTTTGGATTTATTTCAGCAATCTAGCCACTTTCGCTCAATAGTCTGTGTGAATATGCTTGTTAAATGGGTTGCCAATCAATCATGTTGGAAAAAATCCAAATCCTTATTACTGTAATTTCCCATAACTTAATAATATTGTTGTGCCGTGTGTATATCCTTTCCTGAAATATTGTATTTTTTATTAATTTTATTGGGAACTCGAAACGCAACAGATTAGCTAATCGAAGTTGCCACAATTCCTTCTGATCAATCAATTTCCAAAATATTCCTAAAAACGCTAGTTAGTTATCATGGAGTTGTCCGATATGCAAAAGCTGTGTTGGATGTCTTCTACTATTAATCATGTCATTGAAAGGCATTACAGCCATGATTGGTCTTTTTGTAATTGTAATCCAAACATCTTCAGAGGCGTTTCTTTAAGCTTCCATGGATGTTCTTCTTCCTCCCGTAGTCCTACAATCCAATTCTTCCATTTTTCCATTTCCCTATTATTATTATTATTATTATTATTATTAATATTGTAACGGTATTTTTGCCCCTGGTTGGTTTGCAACCCATTTTTCTCACTTGATTTCGAAGAACTGCGCCTGTGCGTGACTTGGATAAAAATTTCATTTCCGGCAACCATCTTCGTGTGACGGTTAGGATTGAATTGAACGTCGAAATAGATTCCTCTGTTGAAGTATTTTATACTTGAGAATTTTCTCGATATTTTGAGGACATCTTTGTGGACATCGTATTCTGATTTAGTTTGAAGAGAGTCGATGTGGGTCTTTGACCGATTTATAATCTTCGTTTAATCTTGTATTCACGTCAATCGAAAATTTCGATTGGTAAGTTTCATCCATTTTTATTCGAACATGCTAGCCTAACGCATTTCTTCTTTTACTTATTTAGACAAACATTTGGGGGCGGCAGATTTCGCAAAAGCTTAGTTATTGTTTTGAATTCCTGAATTCTGCGTGTCAGGAGCAATTTTCTGGATTAGTACAGGCAGCTGGCAAGCAACAACACGTGTCCAGACGGGCAAGCCAGATTCCCGAAGACGCGGAGCTAACTAGATACGCAGGAAAGTGATTTCTGTTTAATTTTACGTTGATTTTTGGAGTCGATTTAAATCACTCATTGTTTAATATACCTTTCTGTCTGGTTATAATTTAATTTCAAATTGTTTAATGTGTTTGCGAATCAATTGTTTAGCTTAAAACTTCCATACGTTAGCGTGTTATGTATCTCGTACATAGTAACGTAAATCTCACTTAATATATACAGGGTACGTCATCTTGAGCTGTAATATTGCGTTTATTCGGTTTTGTATTGATGGTATGTTGTGTTTACAGGGCGCTTTTATCGATGAAAGTACTTTCAGCGACTGAAGGCGTTTTTAGGTTTCATCAACGCTAGTTGTTTAATTGCCAAACGCAGTATTTTTACCTTGCTCGGTTATTTCATATTGTTATATCACTATATTAAGTGACTTGAACGAGTAGTGTGTACCTATACAGGAAACTTGTACTTATTGACATTTTGATTGTAAATGTTATTTGGGGGATTAATTTATTTAGTGTTTTTTTTGCATCATTAAATTACCGTTGTTGCAATTGGTCTTATTATTTATTGTTACCCTATGTTTGGTAAATTTGTAGCGACTAATTAGGTGAGTAAAGAACTCGAGGTGCAGCTTACTGAATTTACAGCCGAGTTACTGTTAGTGTATTTTTTTCCAAGCTGGTGGCGCCCTTTCCAGGTGATTGACGAGGAGTTAATTACTTTATTCTTTCGACTTTATTTGAGAACCGCCCATCTTCGATTGAGGTTCCGGGAGGCTGACAGTAACCAACGTATTACTTATCTAATTTGCAGGAATTTCCTTAGGAAATTATTTTCCGGCGTCATAGGAAAAATTTTTTATCCAAGTCACGCACAGGCGCAGTTCTTCGAAATCAAGTGAGAAAAATGGGTTGCAAACCAACCAGGCGCAAAAATACCGTTACAATATATGCATTGTATTTCTTCTCGAACAGGTCAGCTGGGAAAATCAACTAACGGAAAATTTACTCTATCCGGTCATGATTTTAATTTTATCTTCACTACAGTCCCCTATTTTGCAAATTGGCCCTGTTTGGTTTTATTGCGATTGTGAACAAGAAAGACGCCAGCTTGAATTGTCCACGCCTTCTTATTACAATTTTCAAATGTGATCAAAACGGGGCATTTAATATCTATCGTCTTATTAGTACAAATTCATCAATTCCAATATACTACAGTGCTGTCACACTCTAGAACAGCAGCCAGAATGTATTGTAATATGGTTTGTATAGATCCTGGTTCTCATTATCTTATCCTGTATTGATATTATAAACCCTTTGGTTACATAGTGAAACTAACCTTTCTTTAGAAAATCTTTGGAAGGCAGCTTATCGACGGTGACGGTAGACAACTGGAGCGGATATTTTCCATGAAGGATCTCTTCCTTTAACTTAGTTAAACTATCACTTGTGGGGTATTTGAACTTTAACATTTAGATTACACAGATTAAATAGACTGTATGAGTGAGAAGTCTCTACGGTTTTTTGTATCTTATTTTCTTGAACTTCTTGAACCAATAAGTTAACTGAAGAACTAAAAATAGAAAAGCCTTCTGCAAAAAATCAACCAACAATACCGTAGTTATTTCGAACACATAGCCAGTAGAGGTAACATTTAAGGAAAAGTGGTCATAGAAGGTAAAATAGTCCTAAGGAAAGGTCTCGAATGAGATAGTGCGATCAGACAAAGGCACTCATTGAACAAGAACAAGGACAGAACGATGCAATTGGCACGAAACAGGCATAACAATGCTATTAAGTAAAATTGGTGCTTACCAAATTAATACAAAAATAAATTTAATTATAATTGGATGTGCGGCAATGCATAAGAAAACACAAACTTGAGAGAAATAAATTGGCAATGCCAGGGTAACCATATAGGAAGTTGATTAACTCTTCAATTCCCAGTGCTATAGTCAGGTACAACATATCTGTAAAGCAGCACGGACAAGCAAATAAAATCACACTATACCTCTGCTGTGAATTTTTGTACGTAGAAAAAGTATTTGAAAAAAATATATGTTAATGCTATAACTGTACAGGATGTCCCAAAACGTACCGGCAATATTTCAAGGATGCATTCCAGATCTTATTTAGAGTCGAAAAGTCCATATAAAAATATGTCCTAAACGTAACCATTAACGAGTTATTGTTTATTTCATAATTTATATGGCTAAAATTTCAGTTCAGCGAATTTCTGAAATACTGATCTAGTTGCCATGATCTTTTGTTTGGTAACATTTGAACATCGCTTTTAACAAATTATTGTTTGTAACTTATCAGTTTATTACTTTGATACTTAAGTTATTGGCTGCTTCTTTGTGTCCTTATTTCCATCGTAATTCACAGTGATTCACAATGCCAATGTTATTTTCAAATGAAGAATATGCAGATATGAATTATGTTTACGGGCTGTGTGATGGAAATGCTTTAGCAGCACAACAAGCATATCGTAGAAGATATCCCAATAGAAGACTGCCTACGCGTGCAGTTTTCTTCAATTCACATCGTCAGCTGAGGGAACATGGCACTTTCAATGCAAAACGTGCAGTCGGCCAAGGAGTTGTCCGTAGATCTGGATTCATGGTGTATTACAACATGCGTGTTTATGCGTGCGAAGAATTGCATTGCGTACTGGAATATGTGGAACCCAGGTTTGGAGAATAATAAGAAGTGCTAGCTTACATCCATATCATTATCATAAAGTTCAAGCTCTAGGTTCTGATTTCGAAGTTCGTTTAAGATATTGTAATTGAGTACAAAATAATCAAAACCTACCGCATAATTTTATGGACCGATGAAGCTTCTTTCACATGAGATGGTATCAATAATTATCATAATTTTCATGAATGGGCTGCAGAAAATTCTCATTTAAGAAGACGCTCGCATTTTCAACATAGATTTAGTGTTAATGTGATAGCTGGTATTCTTAATGATCGTCTGATTGGACCATTTAAACTGCCACACCGTTTGAACGGTGCGAATTACGAATATTTTCTAGAAAACTCTTTACCACTATTACTGGAAGATGTGCCATTAAATATTAGACGTACAATGTGGTATCAACACGATGGGGCACCAGCACATCAATGTCTTCGTGTTAGAGCTTGGCTTAACGCACATTTTCCGGGAAGATGGATTGGAGTAGGAGGACCCTTAGTATGGCCACCGCGTTCGTCGGGCCTCAACTCCATTAGGTTTTTATCTTTGGGGTCACATTAAACCGATTCTTTATGCAACTGAAGTGCACACGGTAGAAGAATTACGCCAGAGAATACAGCAGGCTGCCGATATGATTAGAAATAATCCAGCAACCATATTAAGAATGCAGCGATCTCTTCTGCGACGTGCGGCTTTGTGTATCGAGCACAATGGAGATAATTTTCAACATTTCTTGTAAATACAATAATAAAAATGTAGTAAAAAAAGCTTTATTTCATAAAATCCGTAGAACTAAAATTTCAGCCACATAAATTATGAAATAAACAATAACTCGTTAACGGTTACGTTTAGGACATATATTTATATGGACTTGGAAGTAAGTTCTGGAATTCATCTTTGCAGTATTGCCGGTACGTTTTGGGACACTCTGTATAGAGCCATGTTTATGCAAACTTTTTTATTATTTTGCTCAGTTTTCGAAGGGATACAACAAAACGCTTAGTAAATATTTTCTCAGAATTCCAAAACTCAACTAATTAAACAACATATTACACATTATAATTGTTTCTACTTTCTGTAGGTACATACGAAGGGCGGAAACACAATCGTTTTAACATAAAATGGTATTTTAGAAATAACTACTATTGGTGCAGAGGCATGCATTTTGGAATTTTTAACCAATTTTCTAGAAAGACAACAGGATTGTATAAACAGCGAGTATAATTTTTGCAAGGAGCCAAAGTTCTTTAAGTTGCATCTTCTCAAGAAACAACTTATGGATCTGTTGCTGACTTAAACACTCAGACACTCTTGGCAGTTTCCACTTTGCAATTTTTTTGCAGATGTACAGAATATTCATTCCAAATAGTAAGAATTAGAATTTAAGCAATTCACTTAGATGGCTATGGAGGGTGGTTCAATGAATAAATGCAAAAAAGTTGTACTTAAACAGCAATTAATTGTCCCAAGTATCTATTTAACCAGGACACCGAGGGCGAAATCAATTATAAACTAAATCAGACACACCCTATCTTATCTCATGGCATGCTGTTAACCTTCACAGTTAGCCAAACCCTATAATTACTTATCCTGGCTTTCGATAAGCGGACCTGTCTCCAGCCTAAGGTAAAGGGTCCTCTGTCGCAGTCAGTAATTGTCACGTTGCTAGCCTTAATTATAAAACTGAAGTGTCTTATGAGCAAAACATGCAGTCAGCTTTCAGATGTTGCCCCTGAAAATGAAAGCTGCGCGGGGAGCAAGTCTCGGCTCACCAGCTCCTGTATTGTTTTCTGAAAACCGACCAGCTTGGGTTGGTATCTGTTCTAGGCTCAGCGATAAATAATCCGCTTTAAGTGCTTCATTAGCAGCATACAGCAAGGGTTTAAGGTTGATCTTTGTCTAAACAGGACGATCCTTCGTTTCATTAGTGGGTATAAATTTTTGATGCTTGCAAATCTTTTCTTTTGTTCAATTTTTAACTGCTCTGCAATTAAATTGTTTCGTGTCTTACATTCGCAATGAACATAAGCTTCTGCCTATAGTTATATCACTTACCAGCTGACCAACCCAATTCTTACGTATGTCAAGAATTATACGACCTGAAAGAAGAGCAAAAAAGTTTCCATAAAATAACATATCTTATACATCTTAGATTCCCAAGATGCAGAGTATAAAAGTTAAGTTAAGAAACAATGCTATTTAAGCAGTTTAATATAAGATTTTTAAATTAAAATACTTCACGAGTAAAATGGCTTTATGAAGAAGCCAATAAACTTTGTCTCTGTCATGCTACAGTTGTAGCTGTGCGTGATCGTTTACGAAGAACAGGAAGTTAACAGGAAATTATCTTAGCTATGATACTCAATAGCTGCTTTAGAGGTAAAAGAGAAAGGCAGTCTAAAATCAAGCACGGGGAGGATTCCTATAAGTACTGGCATACAATTATGATTATGAATGAAAATAATCGATTATGCAAAGTCATTAGAATCGAATTTAGATTCTAGATTTGGTAAAAGCCTTAAGACTTATGTATGCTGACATGCTAAGAATCAAAAATCGTTTTCTACTATAAAATGATATATTCATTTCCAAATCTATGAATCTGCAATTGGTTCAAATACGGCTAAGAAAAATAAAAGGGTCTCTTTTATAGTACGGTAGTAATATTTCTGTGGTTTACAATGTTTATAGTCCCTACAATAACGTAAACATCGTAAAACACTGAAAACAGGCAATGATTTTTTAGCTAAACTATAAATAGTATCCACCGTGGTAGTTAATTCTGAAACTAGAAAGCAATTCTCTTCTCCTTCGTTTCTTCACTAAATAATTGTGATCTGACTGCGTTAAGCATTTTTAATAACAATTATATAAATTATTTCTCGCCATATTTCTTTGTTTCCTGCACTGCTTGCCGCTTATGCTATTGGTGGCATTATTGACCTGGTCTGTCACCTGGGGGATCTTCCGCGAGCCTTGATACTTTCCACCTTACCTTGTACAATTTCTAAATATTCATTGTTTTGTCGAGTAATGCGCCTAAATGATTACATTATGCAGTAGTTTACAACTTGTGATAGACATCCACGGGACGCGGAGTATTCTTCTCCAGAACCGCGTTTCAAAAGCGTTAATTGTTTTGATATCATCAACTTTTAGCGTGCACGACTCTGACCCATATAATCGGGAATATGTTTTGATAAGCTTCTTTTTGCTGTTGATGATTTCTCGTATAGCCCCTCTTGCTATTTCGCATCTTTTTCTGATTTTCAATGAACTACCTCCCTGATTGGCGATGCTTGAAAACAATACCTGCTTGTAATTCTAAATCAGTAGAATATTGCAAACCAATTCTTATTAAATCGATTATTTCAGAATCGAGAATGTATTATTAATAATATCCTATATTTCCTATATATTTCGATAATACTAATTGCTATCGCACTGTACCTGCTCTACCTTCACATGTACGGAGAGTGCAAGACCTTTCGCACGAATATTTTCCGCAAGATGTGGACTATTCTTGCTGGTTTCTTCAACAGTGCTAAAAATACACACACAATGAAGCAGAATTTATTAGCCATATTTTTGCAGACAAAAGTCCTTGCGGGATATTTCACTAGAATCACCATTTTGCATTTATGCCTGGACCTCCTTGCTCGAAAATAATCCGAAAGACCTTGTTTTACCAGGATTTTGTACTTGCGAAAATCTATATCAATTTTTAAAGAAAAGATTTATTGAAGCTTGTACAAAATTAGTTTTGGTATGTGCATGCACGATGACAACCTCCCCTGGTGTTAGTTGCAATATGGTGGTGGTAGCTCAGTTGGTAGAGCGCTCGCTTTCTGAGTAAAACGTCGACTCTGACTTGGGTTCGAAACCTAAGCATTACTATGCAGATTTATAAGAATCTTGTCTGCAACCCACCACACACAATTTCCCAATCCGGCTTGCAACCATGGGATCTTAATGCTAAAATTCGGAATTTCTGTCGTTCGGGTTTGACGTTAAACTGTAGGTCCCCGTGATTATACCTTAGCGCTGAGGAGAAGCACGTGGCAGAAAGGAGGCCGATGTCCGGCAGTAGGATAGAAAGGCTGTTAATGATGATAATGACGATTAGAGGGTTACAATTGCTTAGTGTAACTGTTCGTTCTTATAAGCCATTACGTGGAACAGTGCTGCCATATTCAATCTAAATTTCCCGTCATTTAAATATATTTATCAGTGTTTATTCATACTGTGCAATTTCAAAAAATATGAGTTAGACAAACATTTTCCTGTATTTTATAACGTAATGTAGCGTCTTTTTGATCCACAAAGTGAATTGTTGATCTGAAATACAGTAAAAACAGCTTCTGTAATTATGTAGTACTAGACTAGAATCGTACAACTTGGATCAATTGAGATTTGTTGTAAAAATCCTGAAACATGTCGATCTTCTTTTTTAAGAATGCACATTTGTACGTCAAAATCATTTTCCGATATTAATTTGTTCTTAAGTGATGACCCCATAACTGTTTTTTAAAATGGGACCTCCCATTTTTCTCTTCTTATTTTGAAGATCTCCTCACCTTTTGTTCAAAATACACATAAAGCAGAACATTCAGAATTTATTTATAATGAAATAAAATCATTATATCGAAGGAAACTTCTTGGCCGGATTAATAATAAAACACGGTTTAGGAGAAATTATGCGGCCATTTAATGAAATTCTTTCACTTTTAACAAGTTAAGACATCAGGAAAAAATTCCAATATTAAGATATGAAAATGCTTACGTTTCGCTAAAGATTTTTAGCTTCTTCAGAGAACAAAAATATCAATTGAATTTAAACATATTAAAAATTATGAACCAATACATGGTAATTAAGTTAATAAATTTAGCTTGTTGTTATGTCTTATTTATTAACTTAATTACCATGTATTGGTTCATAATTTTTAATATGTTTAAATTCAATTGATATTTTTGTTCTCTGAAGAAGCTAAAAATCTTTAGCGAAACGTAAGCATTTTCATATTTTAATATTGGAATTTTTTCCTGATGTCTTAACTTGTTAAAAGTGAAAGAATTTCATTAAATGGCCGCATAATTTCTCCTAAACCGTGTTTTAAAATCATTATGAAAAATTACCTGACGGAAATGTTCAGATTGTTCACCATTAATTAGTTGGTATTGACCTGCACGTGTGTAAACACTTTGTATCGTTCTCTCATTAATTTCCAGTCCGATACTTTCCGTTGCTAAACGAATCCGAGGCTTTAAATCACACAAGAAAGTGACACAATAACTGCTCAGATCAAATTGCAACGAAGTGTTGACGAAGTAACTAAATGGTTTACAAAATAGTGTACTAAAATAAATCCTGAAGTTCGAAACTAAAATATTTACATTACGGCGACCTATTGACCCGCCAAATATAATAATTAATAACAAAGAAATCATGTGGAACCCGAAAGATAAGGCAGTTAGATACCTTGGCCTCTATATGGACAGCAAAGTTACATGGAATTTTCAGGAAAAAGTAAAACACAAGTCTTCTCTACAAAATTTATAAAATACTGCGCTACATATGTTTCGGCTTTATAATTTATGGAGTTTTCATGTGAATAAAAAATTAACAGAATGCTACGCAAGATTAAGTATGCTATACCCATTAATTAATAAAAAATCTTCCCTCAGAATACAGTGTGGAAAATTACTTACACGGCGCTGCTTCGACCAATACTCACATATGGCTGCAATGTATGGGGTGCAACATCTAAAACAAACATTAAGAAAATCCAAACACTACAGAACAAGATTATTAGCGCTCCATGGTATATGAGAAATAAACAAATACGCCCGCGAATTAGATACGCCTACTATCGCAACTTTTGTGTACAAATCCTCTGAACATTTTTACCAAAACCTACACAAGTACAGCGGAACTATCCACTATGGCATTGGTTAACGTTCTATTCATACCAGGCTCAAGAGAAAAAACTTCCTAGGGAATTATTACCGCCAAACTTAACGACTCAGATATCAGCGACTCCGATTGATAGTGCTCACTAATTAAGTGTCATAATCATAAACGTTAAAACCAATAGTGACAGAGGAGCCGCAGAAGCCGACGTCAATAAAGTTATGTATTGTGATAATTATTAATAACTAACACTGCTATGTATAGCGTATGTATGCTGATCTGGCAATAAATTCTTTATTTTAAAAAAATCGTCCAAATGGTTTGGCCCACTAATGTAAACTCGCGATTTCAGATAACCCCGTAGAAATAAATATAGCAGCATAAGTCAGCGGATCCCGCAGGCCACTCAAACGGTCGTTGCCGCTCTAATCATCCATCAGGGAACATATCGTCAAGAACGTGCCGGATTTGTACACTAAAATGAAGAGAAACTCAATTTTGATGAAACATAATGCATTGAAAAAGTATTGTTGGAGTTGGAACGCACTCAATTCACTGAAAATTGTAACGATTTCCGCGCCTAGCAGAAGGCAACCCGTTTTACATATATAGGAATTTTAATATTTCGAAGTTCGTTCAGGTCAAGACGACGCTACGCGATTTTGAGTTTAAAATTTTGGGAAGAAGGAGATTCTAAAAGACAGCTTTCCGCAATTATGTCAGTGGGTTAAACGTTGTCAATCTTACCGGACGTTTATTGTGAATAGTGAATTATATATTGAAATAGTTTGTCGACTGGGAATTAGTTTTCCGCTTTGAGAGTCACTTCACACAGGAGCTTTTCCTATAGTTGAAGGGAAACAAATCTCCAGTAATTTATTTTCCAATATAACATTTACTCCGATGAAGAAGATTTGGTTTGATGTTACGCCAGAGTCCATCAACTGGTGAGTTGGATATAACCAGAAATTATTGTCTTATCGTAATTTCCAGAATCTTAATTCTAATCTCAGATAAATTAATTAGGAAAAATTCGTACAGCGGGACTTACAGAAATTAAGACGACGCAGTAGAAAAACTATACATTTATACGTATTGTTCACATTGATACGCTGTCCCCGCCGAGTAACCTTGTGAGGGTTTTTTCCCGAACCGAGTGGACACCTGGGTCTATCGATAGAGAGTCTGGTGTACGGTCGAGCTGATTGCCGCTACGTATTGATCAAGGGAAGTGCATTTTTAAAAACTGTACAACCTTGTCTTGTTGTTTACGATTTCGTTATGTTTATTTAAGAATTAATTTATTTATTGAATGGGGTCAACGAATAGTGTCATTGGCATTTAATTGGGGTTATGTGTACATATGAAATACTATTGTAATATTCCATATTCCAATTTTACGTAAAGCAGATATACAGTGTACTCCAATAGTGGGTTGATATTGCGTTTGTAAGAGTTCACGCCTTGACGATAGTTTTTGATTGTTGACCACGCGTGTATTCGTGACGGGAAGGCTTTCGAAGTTACGGAATGCGCTAAAAAATTCTAGCATATGGTTGTGTAGCGCAATAAAGGTTCTAAAAATTGTTTGAGTGTTGCTAAGTTAATTTTCGTTATATTCCGGTAGAGTAACGTAAAATTGGGACTTCTACTTTTATTTTAAATCATTGTTCTTGCATGGAAATTTTAGAACTGTGAATGGGTTTTGTTGGTTTATTAAGTAAACAGAGATTTGGTTGCAACTTGTATTTTATTTTACGACGAAGTATTTGGATTTAAGTCTACGTAAAGGATAGACATAAATAATATAAAGGTAGGTGATTATTTTTCTTGGGGTCCGACTTCTCATTTACCACCTCGGATGATGCTAGGAAATTATAAGTCGGTGGCGCCTATTAATTATTTGTTTTGACCCTACACCTTCTTCGATTGGGTTTCCGGGAATCTGGCACCTGTCAATGTGTAATTGTCTACCTAAACAGTGGCGGAGTGATGAGGTTGTTTTGGTAATTCAACCAATTTTTGTATATATTAAAGATTAAAGGCGTGACAAAATCTAAATCTAAACAGCTAAATTAAATTTTGAAATTGTTAAACTTTATGTGTATTGTTATGTGAGGCACCAATTATTATATATCACCATTTAACTGGTGAAGAGATCTATCAAAATAAAGAAAAAAAATGGGATTGCCATTTAAAAGAATTTATGATGGCGTCATTACTTAAGAACAAATGAATGTCGGAAAATAATTCTGACATAGAAATATGCATTTTTAAAAAAGAAAATTGACGTATTTTTTATGTGTCAAAAAATAGTTTGTTGCAGTATTATTTGGTATGTTCTATACCTTTGACACGCACTCTATACATTAATGTTACATTCACAAGTCTAAGGTCACCTTAAAGAGCCCCCTGTCACTAATCTATTTGGTTAATATAAGGCGTTAAGGGGACCTACAGTTTAAAGTCAAATTCGAACGATATAACATCCAAATAAAGTTTTGGCAGGGTTACTACATCCTGTCGTTTCTTGTTTAAAATTATTAATGAGTAATTAACCATGTTTAATTCGTATTCAAATCCACGTTCCAAGCAAAATATTATTTTATCTACTTTGAATTTGAACGGCCTTACACTTGGCACATTTTCGTGAAAGTAAATTAGTATCTCCTGCTACGAAATAAGTTTACATGAAGCAAAATCCTATTATCTCTGCTAACTACGCGATTTTAATGAGAATTAAAGTTACTGTAATCCTATATTTGGAATTCCTCCTGAAATTAATGCCAATTAATTAGTTTAGCACGCGTACGTATATTTAATCTTATAAATATGTTCAGCGATCAATGAAATTACACCTTTGATCTTAATTAATATTTATCCAATTATTGCGAACTAAATCCTCCCTGCTTAAATTTCATGTAGGCAGTAATAATGAATTGGTTTGGTAGCTATAATTATGCAAATGCTGTATTAAGAAAATGGTAATTCCGGTTACAACCGCATCAAACGTGCTGGAATTAGGCAGAATTGTACATATTGTACGTATCTGTGTGTAATAATGTTCAAAGAAGAAAGTTTGAAACGTTGTTCTAAACAACCTTTTCCGTTGAATATGTATATCGTAGAAACTGTGAAGTAGGAAAAAAGTTTACTTTCCTGATCAAACACAGAAGCATTTTTGTTTCTTTTACTTGTGCTTTTCTTGAAGTGAAAAACTAAAATACTTTAAAAACTCCCAGTAAAAAAACTGTAAGAAAGTTTGTCGATTTTCTGTAATGTTTTTTTTTCTTTTTCGTCAGCTTACCGTACAAGCTATTTTTAAGGAGAAGGTACTGTAATCTAAACGAGATTGGTGTCGTAATGTTTACAATCATACGGTCTTAAGAATAACTATTACCCACCTGTTTTAGTCATGGTCTATACGGGTGCATTTTGTCAAATGCCTAATTACTTTAAATAATATCATAAATACACTAAAATATAAATTCCCTTCTTGATTATATTTAACGTAATGCTATTATAATGCCTAGCTATTATATGTATACAGAGTATCCCAGAATTGGTATTACTGATAAATTTCCTTTACTACTCGTATATAACAGAATACAAATAAATTCTGTTAATTCGCAAATTTTGTCAACAAGTTCTAGATGATGTCAGTAAAACACTATTAATAACGTTTGGTTTAAAATACGGTAAGTAGTTTAAGTTGTAAAAATAATAGTATCACAGCAATTTTGGTGATTTTTCATTTTCCTTCTTACGATGGAAATATTTCAAAATCAAAAAATGAAATTTTCAAGATACATATATACGCTCACCGGCACAAATTTCGATCCATGCGTTGTTTGATTTATATTTTTTATTTATCATTTGTTTTTTTGTTTTAATAATATATTTACTTTAGTTCAAAAGGTGTATAATACAAATGTAACCCAATTAAACCAAAAATGTTCTGTTTCTTGTAATAAGTAATAAGTAATAAAAAAATAAGGCAATAATTCTGATTAGAGGATAAAACAGTAATTGCAACTTTTACATAAATAAAATCTTAAAGTTAAACAAACAACACGTTACTAGCGTATATTGCCTCCTGGTGCTCGAATTACACTTTGGATTCGTCTTGGAATCCGCTCAATAAAGTGTCGAATGGCATCGTAGTCTATTGCATCCCATTCTTAGACTACTGCTGCACTTAGCTCTTGCAAGTTGTCAGGAGCGGCAATTCGGGCTCGAACTGGCTTTCCCACCATGTCCCACACGTGTTCTATTGGGTTAAGATCGGGACTCTTGGCAGGCCAAATCATTCGCTGAAATCCAACTTCATTTAAATATCCATCCATGATTCGAGCAACGGGAGGGCGGGCATTGTCATGCATTAGCATGAAATTTTCACCAAGGTACCTTATATGGTTCGAAGATGTCCCTAATATACCTGCCTGCAGTCATAGCTCCTACATTTACCACAACCAATTCGGTGCGAGCTTCCATGCTAATCCCACCCCACACCATGATTGAACCACCACCAAAACGAATTCTATGCACAATATTGCATTGGGCAAACCTCTCACCAGTCCGTCGCCAAACTCTTTGACGGCGATCTGGAGATCTCAGAAAAACATCGACTCGTCAGTAAACAGATTATGACCCCATCTCTCAACACCCCAGTCTTGGTATTCATGAGCAAAGTTCAACTGCTGCACTCGATGTTCCCTGGTCAATTGTGAGCTACTTGCGGGTCTTCTTGCACTCAAGCCGTGTTCCTGTAATCATCTTCTTTCGGTTCTTTCGCTAACTAATACACCACTTACCTCTTCCAACTCTTTCCGTGCACTAACTGCAGAGATGTCCCTGTGTCTCAGGACTCTCAAGGTGAGAAAGTGCTCGTCCTGAGCACTTGTACGCCTTTTTCTGCCTAAACTACGGCGTCTAGTGTAGCCTCCAGTTTCACGAAATCGTGCTACAGCTCTTTGAACAGTACATCTTATACAACCTAGAAACCGAGCTATGTAGTACTGCTATCGTCCATCTTGAATTAAAGCAATAGCTCTGGCAGTATCGGTTGGATTCAAAACCATATTTAAGTCCTATGAACACTAATTGAACTGTATTAAACACGATTGCGAACAAAACTGTACACAAAGTGAGAACAACAAAAGACAAGATTCGTAAAAACCGTTTAAATGTAATCGAATATTACAATGAAACAAAGTAGTTTAACAGTAGTAGTAGTACGATAACAACATATTTGACTCCACAGAGTTCTTCAAGTCCTCATTCGACAAAAGTGTTTTTTGAGTTTTGGAAAGAGATAATAGTCACAGGCGAGGTCGGGACTGTACGGTGGATGTTGTAATTCCTCAAAGCCACCTTCATCAATTACTTCTTTGACGATTCGTGCTTTATGCACCCTGCAGTTGTCGTGAAGGAGCACAGTTTTCTGAGCAAAATTGTGAGGTCTTTTCTCGCGTATAGCTGCTTTCAAATTGATTATTGTTTCTTTGTAGGCATCCCTGTTATTGTAGACCGTTTCGGCACATAACCCATAAACTCCATTCAGTATCCCAGCCATCACCTTTCCCACTGAGAATTGCGTCTTCGCCTTCTT
>JABXWE010002256.1:0-57506 GCA_014611495.1 Limonius californicus | reverse complement strand
GCTTATTTAAAATAAATGCTTCAATAATTTTACGATACTTGTTTTAATTTAATCACGGTCAAATATTTCTTAAAGGTACATTTGAATAATGTATTTTTTACACTATTATTATAATTATTTATGAAAGTGAAAATCTCTAGAAAAATAAAATAAATAGCATAGAATGCAAAACTAAACCGACAACTAAATGTTCGGACGCAAAGCAGTTTGCTGTGATTCAAACACATGCCTGTGACTTGTTTTCAATATTCTGTCTCTGTTAGTGTCAAGTGCACAGTTCATGACTGAATATGTGTAACATTAAGGTAAAATAAGGCACGAGGAATAGCGCCACCTCTAAAGTTACCTACGTGAAATAATTATTCAGGAATACACGAAAGGAAAGTCGGTCAGAAAAATTGCCGAAGATTTTGGAATCGCGAAGTCCACGATTGCAGACATAATAAACAGTTAATTTATCAAATATTTAACGCTGAATTGAGCCACCGTTTTAAAAAATTCTAATTCCTTCTTGATAAAATATTACAAGCTACTTTGTGCTCTTGTCTGTTTAGAAAAATTAACGGGAGGTTGCTGCGGGGAGTGTTTGTTAATTGTTAATTAAATTAATTATTATTATAAATTAACTTACTAATCAATAATTATTAATCATTTAATGTTAAACTCCTACAGCTTCTCCAATACTTTATTTCACACCTGTTCATTAAACAATAAAAAAATAATAGAAGTATACTTCAATAAATAATTATCACACTAACTAATCGTAGAATTATAGAAGGTTATTATTAATTAGAGTGTTATCTGAATTTTGGACATTTTGAACAATTATAGAAAATTCCCTTTTGTTTAAGGAAATAAAATTAATGCTAAACCAATAATTAACATTTTTTTAACTATTTAAAAGCTAGCCGCTGGATGGTACAATTATAATTTTAAATTTTTTGGGAATTGTGTAAACTGGCTTAGCATCTATTATACGTGATTCCAATATTTTAAAGCCCACCGTCGTTACTTTGTTAGCTTTTTATTTACAGGAAGCATTTTCACAGCCTACCTATCCGCAATATATACTAATTATTTTTATAAACCATTATATCCGCATTTTTTACAGCTTAATTATGCTTTGCAGGTGACAACAGATTTAAATAAAGGCCCATGTGAAAGCGATTGGGTGTTAGTGACCTTCTTGAGTTGCCGCTTCACAGTTAGTTTTTCATCCAACATGCTCAAACTAGAGGTCCTTCTACTACTTGTGCTTTCCTGCCAGGTTAGTAAGCCAGACATTTTAAAAATATTATTAATTAATTTATTGTTTCCAAGCTCATCTTAATTGAATCTCGGCGGAAAGTAGATGTTGGCATACTGAACACTCTGCAGGTAAGCTTTATACATTTCTGAACAGTGATATCTAGACAGAAAAGACTGTATTGTGTATCAACACTGTCTAGATAGAGAGGACTTCCAGTTTCAGTCAAATACTTAAAACTAAACGTGTATATTGGTCAGATTTCACTAAATTGTATTTTGTGCGTTTTATTTCAGTCCCTCCTGGAGAATGAGCAGGATTCTAAAGGCACATATATCATAACAGTACGGGCGCGCAGAGGTAAATAAAGTAATTTTTATTTACAATAACTATATCAAATTATTTTTCATTAAAGGAAGCAGAAGACCATGGTGATTTGATAAGAAATAATTGCAGCCAATTGACTCAGATAGTTAGAACTATTTGCGTATACAGCCTCATGCTGGTACTTTCACGTACGGTTCATGTTTTCCGTTCAGGTTTTCGCTATTGATAATGTTTTCATAAATCAAGTGCTACTTAAATCTATATAAAAAGCTGGCCAGTCATTTGTTGTTTTGTCGACAACATAACTTTTGGGCTTAACATTCGTCAGAGAAAACACGTAATTATTGCAATGACAAGAAAACTATGTAGATCTTGTTCTAAACAATTATTTCTTTAAATGAATGCTTATAGTTCTAAAGTGAACTTTATTTAAGGGATATGAGAATATAATTTCAAATTATTTAAGGTATTGAAACTTGACTCGCTTTCCCTATTGGATATTTAATTATAAATGTAGATATTTAAAAGTACTTTTAAAATATTTCAAATAAACAACTTTGAAATAATCTAATCATGTTTTTTTACACAGTTGCCCGGTTGACAACATTTAAGCTATTTTAAATCTGCTTTAGACATACACAACCTAGACTTAATTTATTCAATATACGAGGCTTGTTCAATTGAAACCCATCTTCGATCAACTTAGCCTTGCAAACAAATGCAATAATTCAAATTACGTCTGTTAATGTTAGTAGTGTTTGTAAGCAACACATTAATACGTTTCTGGTGTTTGAATTTGATTTTGACATGGCGTTTGTTGTTGAAAATCCGTCCAAGTTTGATCAGCGTGCGGTCCTACAATTTTTATGCGCTGAGGGCGTGCAGCCATTACAGGTTCATACGCGAATGCAAGCAGTGTATGGACATGCATGTATTGCATATCCAACTGTGAAGGAATGGTGCCGAAAATTTAAGAATGGAAAAGAGGGGACTGTGAATGAGCCGCGACCAGGTGCACGGCGTACTGCATTAACAGAAAACAATATGGCATGAGTGGAACGCCTTAATAGAAAAAATTGTTGGTATGAGTGTAGGATCTGTCCGTAGTATTGTTCGTAATCTGGGTTACAGCAAAGCTTGTTCGTAATGGATTCCTCGTCTCTTGTCTAATGAACAAAAATGCTTGCGAATGGGCTTATCTGTGCACCACCACACAGACTATAGGCAAAATGGTGATGACTTTCTTCTGTCAATAGTTGCTGGTGACAAAACTTTTTTGCCATTAATACGAGCCATCCAGTAAATTATCGTCAATGCAGTGGAAACATTCAAGTTCACCACCACCGAAGAAATTTAAAGCACAACCTTCTGCAGGCAAGGTGATGATAACATTTTTTTTCGACCATGAAGGACCCTTGTTAATAGAGATTAAGGAACCTGGAGTAAATGTCAATGCAAATCTCTACAATGAAACTTTGAACAAGCTTCATCAAGCAATAAGATGATGGGGTCATTTTTCTGGACGATAATGTTAGGCCTCATGAAGCTAACATGGCAAAAGAAAATTTTTAACGAAAGAAATAGAGGATTTTAATCATCCACCGTCTTACGATTTCCATATTTTTGGATCGCTGGAAAAGGCGTTAAAAGGTCGGCGTTGTGAGTCTGACGCAGAAGTACAGATAGCTGTGGAAGACTTCTTCAATCAGCAGTAACAAGAATTCTATGAGTAGGGTATATGTACGTCGATTCGTACAATAATGGGATAAGTGCCTTAACTGTGACGGTAATTAGTTAATTAAATAGTTGAATAAAATTTTTATAAGGCAAAGATGGGTTTCAGTTGAACACACCTCGTATTAACTTATTTCCGTAGTTGGATAATTAATTATAGATGTACTTGTTTAGCAGTAATTGTAAGATATTTCTAAATAAATGACACGTTTTTCATCACTTACCATATTCGTGTAAACATTTAAAGAAACATGAATTAAGCTTTCCAAACGTATCCCATGCATACGTAACATAAACTAAATATATTCCACATGCACATTTACTATTAAGAATAATGGTGAGGCTCTGAACCTCATGACGTGGTTGCCCTGCATGCCGGAAAGTCAGAGCTCTCCTAACCGTGCTCTCACATCCGGTTGTAGCGTGCCAAATTCACGACACGCCGTGATGTGTTGGACATCACTCATTAGACAACCGCATTATTACCCCTTACTTATTCAAACGCAGGTACCCAATTATTTAAGGTGACTGGTTAGGCCGCCCACCAGGCAGCTAGTCGGAGATTTGAGCTCCAAACTTTCCGCACCAGAGTCGGATGCTCTTACCACTGATCCACACTAGCGCTACTTTTATTATTATAATTTTTTAAATGTATGTTATGATTAGTAGTAGTTAGTAATATTAGAGCAATGTGCAACTTCCTTTTGGATTCGTTACTGTTTTTAATTATCATTACAAGTATACAATGCTGTTACGAAATTGTCAAACACTTAAAAAGTAAAATAAACACCGTTTATTTCTATGTAATTATAACTAAGGACTTAATGTTTTTAATATTAACTCAAATACCTGTTATTGCAATTTTTCTGGTTTCGTTAGATGCCGTAGTTCAAATACATCAGAAACCATTTTCCTCAGTTATCAACAGCTTGCCCCAATTATTTCACCTTGAATTAATAATCTGTGCGTATATTAATGCAGTTAAAATACCAATTACATACATTTATAATTTCACCCACTAATATTTCATATAATAATCAACAGCCTTTTACGTCTCACTACTGTTCTCTTCTCTGCCACGTGTTTCTTTTGAACGTTAAGGAAAAAAAAGGGGGACCTACAGTTTAAGGTCAAATCCGTACAACAGAAGTTAGACCGAATTGGGAAACTGCTCAAGATTTTTATACGCTATCTTGTAGTGCTGGAGAGTTGCGATGATTTTCGTTTTTCTCAGAAAGCGAGCGTTCTACGAACTGAGCTTCCACCGCAACCTTTATACTATACATGGTGTTTCATAATTAATGTCAAAAACTTCATGGGGTGATTCTTTGGCCGATTTTGAGGCAATAATTAGGAATAAAAAATTTTGAAAAATACTTTATTTCGGAATATTTCCAGAAAAAATTAATTAACTCTTAATTAAATAGCAACTAAGGAAGAAAAATCACGAAGGCATAAATCCTCCGGAACTTTGCGGAGAAACTTAGAAAATCAAGGGTGAGGTCAAATACTTGGGTGTTATTCTAGACACCCAAGTTGACCTGGAAGCAACATTTTCAAAGAACCACTAACAAGGCAAAAACAACCTTGATTGGTTGATTGGACTAAAACCAAAAATGGTCCATTGGCTTTACACAACGGTGATAAGACCAACAATAACCTATGGTTCACTAGTATGGTGGCCCAAGGTAAATCAAAGACAAACAATAAACCAGCTTCTTAGTGTTCAAGGACTAGCTTGTCTCTGTATAACTGGAGCATTCAGGAGCACTCCGATAGTTGCTTCTCTCGAAACCGCTTGCTTTTGGCAAATTTTTCAATATTGCGTCGTTTACGAAATTTACTAAATCGGTACTTTTAAGCGGGTATATATATATTGCTATGTATTTTTGTATTATTAATAATAAATTAAATAATTATTAAATTAGTTGTAAATAAAATAATTTTGTGTTGGGCGCCAAATTTGATTTTCTTCAAATTAAATAACATAAATTAATTGTCATAGCCTCTATTTTTAAACTCATAATCTCAGCGTTTATTATCGTGGCCTCGCTGATTAAATAACAAATTGTGAAACAATTAAAATACATAAATAAATTCAAACTTAGCTTGAGCATCCAATCCCTTTTATGGTAATGTAGACACCAAATTCTTTTAAAACTGCAACACCTGCATATTTACTGCTTGAACACCTCGTTGTCTAGACTGGATCAGTTGGTTTTGAATATGTCAGCACCAAGCTTTCATTACTCGATAGTTCGTGACTTTAAATATTTAAATTACAGAAGCACAGTAATAATTCACTTCTATGTTCGAATTAAATACGATACGTTCATGAATTCAGATATATATTTTTGAATTGAAGAATTTTTTTTAATAAGTTATTAATAGATTTCAATTTAATTCTTTTAATTTTTTCTTTTAGAAGAATTCCACAAAATTAAACACACTTCGATTGAATTAATCAAGGTAACTTAATTTATTATTCTAAACACATATATTGTTCACTGATTACAAATTTTAAACACTGTTGACATTTCGTAAATAAATCACATAACCTCAAAAACTTTTTTATACAAAATTAATTTACTTTTAACGCTGATACAACTTGCGTGCATTCTATACGGTGGCCATAAAGGTACTGTTTTCAATTTTTCTTGCCAGAAACCTCTAATGAAACTGACAAAATCACATCGTTTCTTGGCAACGTTAAAAAAAACAAGGATGGAATACAAAACAAAATCCAATGAAATTTATAATTAAAAATTTAAATAATTAATATTTATCTTATGAAAAGTCCTATCTAAAAACTAATTTCAGATTCGAAATCCCTGAATTATTTGACAAATTTAGACACCAAACAGGCCAATATTTGAAATGACAAATTTTACATTTTTTTTAAAATTATTGTTAAATATTCCAAAATGACTTTAAAAACTATAAAAAACACACTTAACATATCCCTTGAACAATTATACATGTTTTATAACACAAAAACCTCCTATAAAAGACTTATTCACAACACAAATAATAAAATTCTAAATTTAACCTAACTCTATCAAAATTTACCTAAAAACGCAATTATAGTAAAATTAAACAATCTAAATCGTCAAAGAAACTTAACAAATGCCTTCCCAGATACAATATACAACCTATTTAGCTAATATAACACAACTTACATGAAAATTATTTACATTTCCTCTATAAACTTACAATAACTGCCATTTTTGAGTTATAGGGCTCCGGTACAGTCCACAAAGACCCCTATCATCAGCCATAACGAGCAACAAGTTACACAACAGGATTACAATTAACCAAATACTGCAAAATCGCACTCGGAGTACATATTTCCTTAAATGATGTGACGTACGAAGCATCGGAAACACTTCTTACATAAGACAGGTTTATAAAAACACTTTTTAACCATAATTTTACATTAATTGAAATAAATTACGACATTGTTAATCTGTCTAGACTATGTTTCACGTTAAACTATGGAAATTAATACCTATAAATATCCTTTTATTAATATAACAGTCCTTCCGAAGGTATTTTAGTGTAGTTTAAGGCATGATACAGACATATAACAAATATTTAATAATAATAGCATTAATTAAACATAAATATCATGGCAATATGTATATATATATAAATATTTCGCTTTTTCGGACGTACCGTGAATGGTACCACAGAAAACGAAAGTAATTACGTATTGGTAAATTCACTGATTCGGACGCCCGTGGCCCCGTGGGTAATTTTTAATGTGCGTAACACTCAGGTCGAGAGCTAGAACCTGTCTTTTAGCCGCACTTAACAGTGTGAAGACTTGAATTAAAGTTGCGTTTACAAAAAGATATATGAATGTCGCGCATACAAGGTACGTTCAATAAAAGTGGCCGAACGTCACAAGACCTACATTTTTAATATAACTATTTCAAGCATTCAAACAAAATAAGTTGTGGGTTTGTCAATGAAATGTTTCTTACGGGAGAAAGAAACACACACTCTATTATTTATTCAGGAAGTTGCAGTCAAATTAGTATAAGTTGGTACTTTTCCGATTTATTTTTCTTGAAATTTTCAATTTCTGATTGTGGTAGTTTCTAATTTCGAAAACTTGTCTGATTTATTTTATCAATTTTCGCCCCTGCAGATATTTAAGTGTTAAATAGTCCTACCAATTTGATTAATCTTTGCGAAAATACTACTACTAGAATTGATGTCGTCCGTTTAAAAAAAGTAGAGATTATGTTACTGCGGACAATATTACTAATAAATAATTAATTATTATACATTAATTAACTGAAAATTAAACTCATAAGGTATCACGAATACTTAAGGTTATACCCATTTATTACGCAAGAAAGAAATAACTAATCTTAGAGTGGAGGGTATTATTATCAATTATATTTATACAGGGAGTTTTTCTTCTTAATATACATTGTCTATGTATACTTTTAAAAAGAATGCATCAATTGCGCCTATTATGTAGGCAACCAACTATACAGAACACTGAAAAACAGAAGCAAACGTCACTTTAGTTGCGAATTATTTTAGTATGAAGGTTATGTTCGATGCGGTGTTTATATCAAATAGGTAAATCAAAATGAGTGGAACAACCACGACCATTATTATTGTAAAACATTAAATATCAATAATAGAAAACGGAACCGAAGATAAAAACAACAGTTACAACAAGTATTCGAAATGGCCACCTTGTAATTCTAAACTATAACCTAAACGGTGTTGAAAAGCACGCACAGCATTCGCAAGAAAGTCAGGATTCAAGCTATAGCATTCGGTAGGTATGCGATTTTTTAATTCATCAGTATTTTGTAATGGAATATTTCATTTCGGGTTTCACCCATTTTATTTTTTAACATTGAATTAATTTGATTGTTTTGGCCACAGTATGTTTTAGTTTTTTGCCTACATAATAGGCTTAATTAATGCGTTCTTTTTAAAAGTATACTAGGCAATGTATACTAAAAAGAAAAATTCCCTGTATACGAATTTTCCACAAGGTAATAGATCATTTTTGATTGTAACAACACCGAAATTTCCAAGTACAAAAGCTTTTCGGACTTAAATTGTCAATTTTCTGCTGTGCGGATGTTTAATGCCAAATTATAAAACATTGTAAATTTTTTTGTATAATGCTACAACTTACTGTATGGTTTTCGTCTTTCTGAGAAAATAGAGGGGCAGATACTGCAGAAAATTTATTTAATAATTAATTGAATAATTGTTATACCTTAATATATGAATAGTTATTAAATAATTAAAAATTGAAACTTATGCTTAATTTTATACCTATTCATTGCGCAATAAAAAAAATAAATTAAAGAATACTTTAATAATTATCAAACTATCTAACTGCAATAAATTATCAATAATTACCTGCTCATACGTATTTTTGACAAGGTAAAAGTAAAAACTACTAACTATATTTAAAAGACACAAAGAGCTTTTGTACTGAACTACTTAATAGGAACCGGAGTACTGCTAATATTTGTTAAAAAGCGGCAATTCTGGTGTGAAATTGGCAACATTTATTGTAATGGTTTGTTCTAGATTGTTCACTGATTTTGTATACTAATTTAGCACCTATTATTTGTGTTTCCAATAGTTTAAAACCCATCTGCGTAGGTGGTTCGAAATGTAATTATGTATTCTTGTGAACTTTATGTTTATCAGAACCATCTGCACAGTCTATCTATCCGTAACATTTACCAATTATTTTTATAATTTATTACATCCGATTTTTAATTGCGCAATTATTTTTTGTCTACAAATTTGAATAAATGCCCAAGTGGAAGCAATTCTGTTTCAGTAAACGTTCTAAGTTGCACCTTTACAGTTACTTTCTCATCCAGCAGCCATGTTCAAACTATGGGTTCTTCTATTGATTGCGCTTTCCTGTCAGGTTAGTAGGATTCAGGTTTTAAGAATATTTTTAATCATTTTTCATTTCAAGGTTATCCTAATTCAAGGAAGACTGGACGTAAACGTTGACGTAGTTGAGTCTCTGAAGGTAAGTTTATATGTCTTTGTTGACAGCACTCTTTATATAGAAATATGGTAGAGCTATCACTCCATATTGTCTTGATATAAATGATATAAAGGACATCCAGTTTTAGTCGAATACTAGAAGCCCATTTTTATTATTTTATATTTTATACGTTCCATTTCAGCGTGGCTCAAAGAGACACAGGCATTCCGACGACATTATTGTTTTAGAACCATGCTGCGGAGGAGGTAATTAAAATTATTTTCTACATGTAACAGCTCGATTAATTATTTTTTTTTATTAAAGGAGGATTGCGCGGGGGAATTTGCTGTTGATCTGGTAAGAAATTAATCGCAGCCAACTGGCTCTCTATTAACAGTTTAATACTATTTGCCATCCCATGCTAGTATTGATTTATTCTATTGAAACATTCACTATTGAAAATGTTTTCAGAAAGAAAGAAAAAGAATAGAAGAACTTACCATTAATTTCTTGTTGTGCGAACTGCATAATATTTGGGCGAAGAGATGTTGAAGCATCATCCAGGAAGAAGATTTATTCCTGCAATACAATAGATAAATATTTCTTCAATTAATAGATGTTCTTAGGCTATATACAATATAATTTTATAATATCAAGGGAAATAAATAGCTTGTTCTCCTTTTCAGATATTTGTTAGAGTATGGTAATTTTATTTGTAAGATGTTTAAAATAAAGATACTTAAATTATCTTCGTTATGTTTTTCTTATTTACATATCTTAGAGACATTTTTCTTGAATTAAAAATATCTTGGGTATTTTAAATGTGTTCTAAACGTCATCATCATCATTTTCAGCATTTTAACATTCCAAGTCTAGACTTATGCCTCCCAAAGTAGTTCGATCAATGATAACACACATCCATTGTGGTTCTGCTACACTGTTGATGTCTCACCATCTAGTGCTGGGTCGGCCACGATTTTGCTTCCGGTTTTTGGCCTCCAGTCAGTCACCTTCCTACTCCACCTGTTGTCCTTCCTTCTTATGGGGTGTCCCGCCCACTACCATTTTAGACTTGCGATGCGCTTGCTACGCCTGGCTAGATACAATTATTCATAAAAAACTTAAAATATTACTTGATATTTTTCTTATTGCCTAACTTAATGTATTATACGGGCGGGCTTTTCTAGGATTTGATCCGCTTCAGCACTGAGCATCCTTCCTTCTTGTGGGTCCTTGCTTCGATTTGTGGTAGTGGAGTTGGAGTTTTGCTTCCTTCGGTTGGTTTCCTGTTGGGGTGGCTGGTTGGATCTTCCTTTAGTGGTGTCTTCCATGGTATCTGGGAAATGGTTAAAAGAGATGTAGTGTTGCCTGTAATGGTTCGGGGGTTCACAATGCTCATCGCATTGTGAGGCAGGTGGTTTCAACAAGCTCAATGAGGTCGTCTGAGAGATCTGAATAGAGGTTTGATAAGAGGGCTGTTGTGGGGTGCTTGAGTTTTCGGCGGAGTTTCCTGGGGAATCGGTTCCTGCGTTTAGGAGAAATTCGGAGGGTCCGTTGAGCTATGGGGTTGTTTCCGTTTAGTGTGCGGCTGATTTAAGATTTTTGGATTAGAATACTGGGGTATCGGAAGCCGAGTTTGAAAATTCGACGGAAAATTTGTCTTTCGCATTTGCATTTGCAAGGCTAATTCTCAAGTACGTTGGAAGGAGTACGTCTTGGACTCTCGTAGTATTCCCTATTCCTGTCTTGTAGTAGCAGTAAACCCAGCATCAGTCATTCCATTACCCTCTGCGCTACTTTGATTTTTCTTTGACTAGTTTCCATGAGGGATATCCCTACTATGCCTCACGTATAGAGTATTTCAGTATATTCTACAGCAAAGAATAATAGCATAAGGAAACGAAATAACAGGAGAATACCAGGCTGGTTTTAGATAAAGTAGATCAACGATTGACCAAATTCTTACTACGCGGCAAATACTTAAAAAGACTTGGGAATACAACATACCAGTATACTTACTCTTTATAGATTTCGAAGAAGCATATGATAGCACAGACAGAAGAGAGATGTATAATATCATGGAAAAACTGGGCATTCCTACCAAGCCCATACCTCTCACAAGGATGACCATGGAAAAATCCAAAACCAGGCTGAAAATACAAAATAGACTATCTTCGATGTTTCCAATCTCCAAAGGAGTAAGACGAGGAGACGGTATAGCACTAATCCTATTTAACATCATGCTTGGAAAAGTAATTAGCCAGACTACAAAGAACACCAACAACACAATCATTAATAAACCACCAAGTAATTGGATATGCGGGTGACCTGAATTTGGTAACGAGATCCGAAAAGGAAACTAAAGAAGTATACAGGGAAATAGAAACACAAGCACAAAGCGTAAGATTACAAGTCAATGAACAGAAAACAAAGATGCTAGCAGTAAAACCAGTAAGGAGGATGGGACAAAATTTCACGGTAGAGGATAAAAACTTCGAAGTAGTCCAGCAAATTAAATATCTGGGAGCCCAAATACATAGTAAAAATAGAATTAAACAATAAATTTAAATGCAGGTAATAGGACATAGTTTTCACTATTACAGATCTTTACAGCTACATATGTAACAAGAACAACTAAACTAAAGATATAGAAATCGCCAATTAGACCGATCGTAGCATATGGAAGTCAGACATGGCCAATGACTAAGGGAGATGAAAAGATGTTATTACGCTTTGAAAGATGAATATTACAAAGAATTTTTGGACCGGTACAAGAAGATGGTCTATGGAGGATACGCTAGAATTTTGAGCTGAAACAACTATACAAAGAGGCAAAGATAGTAGAATTCTCAAAACTGTTAAGACTAAAGTGGGCTAGGCATGTAGAGAAAATGGATGGCAGTAGAGCACCAAGAAAAGTATATAAAGGGCAAATGGAAGGAAGGAGAACAATAGGAAGGCCAAGACAAAGATGGACTGATAACGTAGAAGAAAATGCACGGAAAATACTTAATGTTCAAAACTGGAAAACCGGAGCAAGACAAAGAGAAAAATGGAGGCCAAAGCCCAGATGGGACTGTAGCGCCACAAAGAGAGAGAGAGAGAGAGTTTCCGCGAGGGACCAAGTTTCTGAAGCATAAGTTAAAGTTGGGAGGGCATACTAGTTATACACCTTGAATTTTAGACATTGAGTATACGAAAGTCTTGAACACATTTCCCAATCTTTAAATGTGCTGCCGATGCTAGTCTAATCATTCTTTTGACTTCCGTTCTTGGGGTTTACTTACAAATGTCAATGTTTGTCCTAGGTATTCATTAGGCACCTCTATTTGCTTTTCCTAAATCTCGAGCAGTAATCATACCGTGGAACGTCGAAGGACACAATTATATTCTCATATACCTCGACAACGATTTTACTAGCGATACAGACGTCTTATTTTTGGGCGAAACGTTGACTCTTGACGAACAACATACCCAGATTAGTTTAAGTTCCAGTGAAGCAAGCCGACCGAGATCGACCATATGGCAGATTATTACCGCATATTTCTCTGCGAGGACTTGGGTTGAAGATATCATGAAACGCATTGCCGATGAATTCGCCCACAAAGACACGGACACTCGCATTATCCCAGTAGGCGACTTCAGCTGTACAATTAAAAGAGAAGCATCGACCTCAGAACTAAATCGCGATGAACAATTTTTGATTGTTGTCGAATGCCTGGATCTTTCTGGCAGCCCCCACTACACGTAGCAATTTGCCACGGGCAAATGCACGATAGACCTCCTTTTCAGCAGCCACCCGACACATCTCTTTTAGCTACTTCAAGATCACCAAACTATATTAAGAAAACATAATATTCAAGAATTCTGGTGGAAACTACGGTCACTAGGGTAAGTGAACTCCACACTCGCCTGTTAACGAAAATAAACGAACAGCTCTTAGTAAAAACCAAACCAACATTTAATAATATGGTACCAGAACCAGGGTAATATCGATGAAGCATTGGACTTGTTATCAACAGATATCCTTGATGTAATTCCACATTCCCAAGAAAGAAGAAAGTACCACCAACCATGGTTTAGCGCCGAATGCAAATCTTTAAAGATCCTCTGCCTCCTTGCAGGAAACCTTCATTTACCACCACAATCCGATGCATCATACCGATAGTCACTTCTCCGCAATAAACGTACCGCGTTTATGGAGGCAGATATTATCTCGTTGATAAATAAGTCAGATGATAAACCTTGGTTATTATTTAAAAAACCACTACCTTAGTCTACCTTATGGCAAACTTTACCAAACACAATTAACAACCACTTTTTTACCTTGTTTTTCACAACCAAAAGTAATACTTTTGAGTTCCACTACGCCGGAGAGGAAGTAGGACCAGAAGAATTGAACAAAGCAGGGCGATATGATTTTGCTAGCTCTAAACGGGAAGCAGCCAGACCTTGACAGGTTAGTGATAGAATATGTAAAAGGTTCTACAACCATGCTGCTACCTATAAACTGTAACGAAGTTTCCGGCCAGCACGCGTTTTAAATTTATTTGGAAACTTTCCGCATTATTGCTTCACCGAAAAGGCGCTGGTGGCGCAGGTAGTAGCAAACCGATGTGCGACCTCACTCCGTACCCTGCCCGACACGACGCCAGAACGAGTGAAATCAGCCGGACCAGGGATATAAAAATGAATTCTTGAGCTAAATTTATTAACTTTTGAGTCGAGATCGAGTGGAAGAAGTCCAGCCTAGAAACCAGACCTGAATACAGCTTCGGAACCAGCCCAGTAACCAGTCCTAGAACCAGAGCTTCTACGTCGAAATACGGAGAAAAGTACAGCTCCGAGACCCGTATAAAGCCAGTCCAGTAACCTGAATTTATAAACCGAATCCTGTAATTAAACCCAGTTCACCGCCTACCTAAAATTCTAGAATTCCATTAAACACTGGATCAGGATGGCGAAACCCGCTCTTTGACAGTTTTAATCCAGGAATTACTTTCCGTTCACCCTTAATCAGGATGGGGAGACCCGCTCTTTGAAAGGGTAAGCCTGTTCCCTGCTGTTCACCCTATTGTGCTAGAATGGGTCGCCCGAGCTTGCATTTAATAGAGTCCTGCATGTAATTTTCCCGAACAATTAAAATCTATATACTCCTGCCCTGAGATACACCGCATTGAAAGTCGTTTAAAGAATTTACGACGAATATCGCACCACTATTTTGACTAGAATGGGTCGCCCCGAGCTTGACAATTAGTGACTGTCATAATAATTCTAAACGACTACACAATACTGGCGAAAACACAACATTCCACAACGCTGCGATTAAAACCGGGGAAAGACAACTACAACACCGGAAAATTCATAGCACTATTATTCCCGTTATAGGCACCCGAACGAGTTATATATATATTACTAGGTCGCCAAAACACAAGTTCCACGGAAGTGCTGCAATCCAGTACCTGCAAATAGCCCGTTTATTTCCAGTATAATAATCGAAATTGATTTAGTTAACAGCGTGACCTCGGAAGCCCAAGCGATCCCGCACGCCGCTGTTCCAGTGACCAGACCGTCGACCTTCCAGGACCGGGCCCAGGCAGTTTTAACTTTCATTCTATTATTATATATAAATATTCCTCGTCATTAATTTTAATTTTATTATTGTAAATATACATTTGAATCACATATTTTAGTTAAGGTAGCATTGTAAGTTATAGGAATAAAAATTGTTAATCCGATCGATAATTCTTATTCTCCAGTGAACCCCTGCTCTGAGTTATCCGACTCCAGGCCGGAGTATTATAAAACTCAAAACCAAAGAAGCGGCAAAAATACAACCAGTTAGCAAATAGAGAAAAACTGGGAGTTTGTAAAGCAGAACTACTCGTAAGAAGCGGCCTTCACCACGAATAACTGGAAGAATAGTATGTATAGGGCAAGATATACAATTTTTGATTTTACGAAGCATAGATTCCACTACATGGTATGTAATAATAACCATCGTTACATTCTTATGGAACACACCTGCAGCTGCCATTTATGTAGGGAAACAACAATATCAAAACTGTATACCCTTGTATGCCGAAGGGTCATGCGAACTTTGTATTCCGAAAAACTCCACCTAATTATTATTATTATGTAATTACTCCGAAACAGATTGTATTTTACTGAGTGTGATCCTTTCTGTCTGTATTCTGACGAAATAAAGTTTAATTTAATAGAAGGAATGACATAAATATACACTATACTTTTAAAATAACCATCTCACGCATTTTGAACGAAACCTGCTCATCTATTGAATGTTGATTAAGAATGAATGAACACATGTTGTTTATTCAGGAACTTCTTGTAAAATTAGCTTAAATTGGTTTGTTACTTTAATTCAAATTATTTAGATTAAAGCTTTTATTTTTTGGTTGCAACTTCAGAAACTTTTCCGATTTAATTTGTTAATCTTCAGCTCTGCAGATGTTTCATACTAAATTGCACAAATCTTTATACTTTTGTATATAATAAGCTCTACTAACCCTGTGGTGTTGGTTCCTTTAAGAAAATAGAGGTGAAGTTACTGCGTACAACGTTACTAATAAATAAAATTAGTTATTATTACTCATTAATATTTTCATTTTCATTAATATTTAATTAAAACTAAACACCTGCAGTATCACTAATACTTAATTTTATACTTAATAATTAAGCAATAAAAATAATAAAAAGAAGTCAATAGGTAATTATCAAACTAACTAATCCTAGAATTGCAGAAAATTATGAATCATATAATTTATATCTCTACAAGGTTATAACCTTAACCTTAATTAAGAAACGTAAATATTTAAACGTATTTAAAAAAATAGAAGCTTCTTATTTTTAATAACTTTTTAGTAACTGGCGTAATATTGTTGATTTTTTAAAATATTACCAAAGCAATTACTGAACTGTCCACTTGTACTACTTAAAAGATGCTAGGCTTGGAGTCAAATTGGCAGTATTTGTTTTACAGTGTAGTTTCAAATTATGTAGAAACTTTTTATATCAAGTTTGTGCCCATTACACGTGTTTTAAGCATTTTAAATCTCATCTTCGTGGGTGATTTGAAATTTATATATTCTCTTGTTAACTCTATATTTACCTTAAACAAAGACACAATATGTTTATCGGATGCCATCTTCGCAGTAATTTTTATCAATTATTTTTATAATTTATTACATCCGATTTTTAATAGGGCAATTATTTTTTGACCAAAAATTTGAATAAATACCCAAGCGGAAGCAACTCCGTTTCAGTAAACGTCCTAAGTTGCACCTTTACAGTTACTTTCTCATCCAGCGGCCATGTTCAAACTCTGGGTTCTTCTACTGATTGCACTTTGCTGTCAGGTTAGTCACATCGGCATTTTAAGAATATTCTAAACATTTTTTTATTTCAAGGTTGTTCTAGTTCAATCAAAGTGGAAGCTAGATGTAGACGTACACAATTCCCTGAAGGTATTCTTTATATTTCTATTTTGACAGCAGCTTCTAGACAGAAATAAGCAATTGCTAATACTTCATTTGTAGTGATATTTGTTTAGATATAGGGGACCTACAGTTTTAGTTAAATGCAAAATACTAAAAATGCGAAAAATATTATTTTTTAATTTGTACGTTCCATTGCAGTCTCGCTCAAGGAAAATAAAACATTCTCTTGAAGTGTCACAATACGGAAAATGTAATATAATATTATTTTATATTTGCAGTGACTTAATGAATGAATTTTTTTTAAGAAGGAAGACCATCATACGACTATGAAATGTGGTAATTTGGTGAGGAATTATGCAACCAATTAGCTTTATTGTTTTCTAAATGAATACAGCTTTTCGCGTTTTATATCTTTCATCGGAAATGTTTTCAGAAATACTCATTGGAACGGCTATTCAAATGAAGAGAAATAGTTGGTTACTAATTTTTGCATATTGGAACCGGTAACATTTGGGTTTAGACATGTTCAAACACTAATTAGCAAGAACACCTCGTTATTTCAGTGTTATGAAATAATTATGTTGTATAATCAGTATATCATTAATTACTACTATATCAAAATATAATCTTAAAATTCTCATTATAAGATATTTCGTTAAAAATATGGTTGTTTTAAAGGTATCTTTAAGTTTTCGTCAAATACAAAGCTTTACTTTAACCTAATGGTTAAATATATAAATAAAAATATCCAAAGTATATGGTGTATATTTGTATATTTAACATAGAATAAATTTATCAGAAAAACAGATGGCAAGATTTTTTTCCTCCTCTCTCTTAGAGTTTTAGTTACATCATGAGGATAATGATTATTATCGGATACCCATTGATTATAATACATTTATACTGAAGACATAATAATATTAGAATTTCAATAAACTAATATTTAGCAAAATGTAAAATTTTAGTGTAATATAACGTTGTTCAAGCATGTATAAACTTTCATTTGGTTTCACTTTAAATTATCAAGGTCGCTTTATGCAGGGTGACCCACCAAAAACAAACTAGATGTATCTTACGGCACTAAACCTCAATTCTTCTTCGTTAATCCCAACAACGGGGATGATGTTCACCCTAAAATTTTAAATGGCAAGGGTATTAAATCACAAACCATTTGGAAGTTCGGTTAATTTGCTTTACAGTAGTTTTTCATTTACGGATTCCGAGTATTCCCCCGGAAATTCAGTCCAAAAGTTTCAGGGTTGCAAATGTTTAAAATATGCACCACCAGCGCCCATACAGTAATAAACGTTGTATCTAAATTCTCGTCGCACATTTTGAAGCTTTTGTTAAATGATTAGACGACATTCGTTGATTACACGTTGTCGTAAAACTTTTAAAGAATCGGCGTGGGTGTCGTAAATTTTCTTCTTCTTCTTCCAAACCAAACCATTAACCCGGAAACCTTTCATTCAAATACTGTCGAACAACTAGTGCTTAATGCGAAAGAGCTCCGCCCTATTGGAATACCAAACGATCGTCTAGCTCTAGGCAGTGAACCGACATCATGCTCTATAATATCAAGAGATCCAAAAAAAGCTGATCCGCAGCGGGCTGTGGAATGAAAAGTCACGTCTTTTCTAGACTAAAGAAATGTTTATAATGTCAATTTCAGGTTAGGTTGTGTTAGCTGGAATTAAATAATAATGAAAGGTCATTTTTAGGAGCAGAAATCTTTTATTGAGCCACAGTAAAAGATATGAATAAACGTGAACTAATGTAATGATCACAACAAATGTTGAAAATATCTGCGATCTTCCTCCAAACATTTCTGAACTCGTCTTCTCATACCTTCAAAAACATTTTGTAATAATTGAGGTGAGTTGTTAATTTCTTGACAGTTTTCTTCAATTCTAAATTTCAATTCGCTTAAATCATTAACTGGAGTTTTAAAAATGGCGTTTTTCAAATAGAGCCATAGAAAAAAGTCCAAAACAGTAATATCACAAGAGCGAGGGGGCCAGGGTGTTGCAGTATTCCTACTAATGATTCGGTCATCAAAATATTCGCGTAAAAAATTAATTGTATCTACAGCTGAATGACCTGTTGCGCCATCCTGTTGCAGAAAACCATCCCGTAGCTCATCATCGTGAAGTTCATTTAAGAAAGGTTGCAATAATTCGTTCCTGTGCCTTGCTGCATTTAGCGTGCCTTCGAAAAATATTGGCCCAACTAACCTACGACGACTCATTCTAACCCAGACTTCTATTTTCTGTGGATGAAGGGGAGCTTTAATTGTAACGTGCGGATTCTCGCTACTCCAAATCCGCATATTCTGTGAATTAACACACCCATTAAGGTAAAACCAGGCTTCGTCGGTAAAAAAGATTAAATTTAACTGCTTATCATTTAGATTATCCAAAAACCAACGACAAAACTAAACTCTTTTTGAATAATTCTGTTCTAAAAGCTCCTGAACGGAAATAAATCGGTAAGGATGCAGATGCATGCTTGTCTCAATATTCTGTGGCATGTAGGTACCGTAACGTAAATCATCAACTTGCTGGCATAAATGTCTAATTGGTGTTTTTGGAGCCTCTTCAATTCGTTGTCTTACAGTTTCAATTAAAGCGGGTACTATCTTTGTAGGCCTACCAGACCCTTCTTTCCTTCCAACACTTCCAGTTTTTCGAAAATTGCTGACTAAATTCTTAACCAAAGCATAAAATTTTCGGTATGTAATATGTATTATGTATGTAATAATTTCATTGGGATACCTCTCTCGGAATTCCACAAAACAAGGAAGAATTGAATAGGTCCATTCTCCTTCAACTTGAAAACCGTTCCGAAAGTAAGATTCAATAATGAATGCTCTTTGAAATGTATTAAAAATCATTTTAACAATCTGTCAGATTCTTATAAAAAAAGATAACTAATTTATCTGACATCATAAACATTACTTTAGTCTAGAAAAGACGTGACTTTTCATTGCACAGCCCGCTGAGGATCAGCTTTTTTTGGATCTCTTGATATAAATTAATATTGAATCAATATTGTCTTGTAACAATTACAAGTCTATCTGTGCAATCAAATTACCAGCTACGAAAGAGGACCAATGAGACGATCCCCAAAAATGCCAGTCCAAATATTTAAATTTTCGGGACGTTGAATATGTGTTTCTTGAAATACCTTCAGATTATAATCTGATCAATAGCGGAAATTATGGCGAGTGACTGTATAATTTACGGAAAAAAGTGCATTTGCTGGAAAAACAAACGTTAAAAAGAAAATTGAATTATACATCGCCTTTTCACCTATAATCTCACAAAATTGCAAAAGGCGGTGAAAGTCTTCATCACTAAGTTCTTATAGCACATGAATGTTGTATGAATAAAGATTGTAGTAAAACATTAGAAATAATTAATTGAAAAGATAAAAATATAATACAACTTCAACTACAAATGTGCATTAGTAAGAAATTTCAAAATAGGTTAATATCTAAAGAATTAAACTAAAGTTATTTCTGTTATCGGATGGTTTATCTTACGTTTAGCTTTTTGACGACATTTCTATGATGTTTCTAAATACAGAACAAATATTTTATGATTCCCTATATAATCTTAAACACTTTTTATTTTAATCAAAAGTCATACGTATTACAGGTATGGTCCATAAATATGTTTATAGCATGAATTGTATACGGAATCTTTCTTTTTAGTATACATTGCCTATGTATACTTGTAAAAAGAACGCGTCAATTACGCCTATTATGTAGGCAACCAACTATACCCACAACTAAAATACAGTAGCTAACGTCACTGTAGTTGTGAATTATTTGAGTATGAAAGTTATGATGAGGCAGTGTTTATATTAAATAAGTAAATCAAAATGAGTTGAACAATAACGATGACTATTATTGTAAAACATTAAATATCAATAACAGAAAACGGAAATGAAAATAAAAACACAGCATTCGCAAGAAAGTCGGGATTCAAGCTATTGCATTCGGTACGTATGCGATCTTTTAATTCATCAATACTTTGTATTGGAATATTTGTATAAATTTTTGATTTCAGGTATCCCCAAGCAAAGAAGTCATTGGGCGACAAATCTGCAGAACGCGGGGCCACGATACGGGATCGAATCTTCCAACCCAAAGTCCTAGAAACCTGTGGTTTAGAACGTTTCTTACAGCATTCGTGGGGAATGCGGAGGGGTTCCATCCATCTGAATCCACGGGTCATCGACGTTTAAGTTTTCTATTGGCGGAATGATGTCGTTCCTTAATAGCTCTAAACATTTGGGGTGAAAGTTGCTTCATCACTAAAAACTATCTTATTTAAAATGTATTAATGTTAATTTAATGTTTCACAAAAGATTGTTCTTTTCTCTTTATCTTCAACGAATAGTTGTTGGTGATTAGAAAATTTGTACGATTTATATTTAAATTCTTTTAGTGTTATAAATACCGAGGTTTTAAAAACATTAAAATGTGAACCTATTTCTCGTAGTGATACTATGGGGTTTTCTTCAACGTAGCATAAAATATTTAATTTCATTTCTTCGGTTAAGACTTGATTACTTTTAGTTCTTATTTTATGGGAATTTATTATGCATCTCTATGATTTAAATTTTCTAACAATTGATTGTATGATTCGAAGAAATAGGTCTTTCTTGATTATTTAGTGAAAATAAGTCTCTCACAGTTCTTAAGCTTTTACCATTCTGATGCCACATTAGAATTTCCACTTTTTTGTCTTTACTGTACATGGCTATATAAAAAACGCAAGAAGACACTAAGTAAAGACAAATTTTATTTTTTATCCTTGAATTAATTTGATTGTGTTGGTCACAGCAGGCTTTAGTTGTCTGTATAGTTGGTTGCCTGCATAATAGGCGTAATTGATGCGTTCTTTTTAAAAGTGTACATGGGCAATGTATACTAAAAAGAATAATTCCCTGTATATACCACATACAGGATGGAAAAGCTAAGTTGTTCCTCCTTTAGAAATGGCTGATGCGAGGCGACGTACATATAAAACGGCAACTAAAATCACTTTTCATTTTATTTAATTAAATTAATCACTTTTGGCTATCTATGACAATACTAAGTCTAGCTGCCAATTATACTTAAATATTAAGTAAGATGTTTTCAAGTAACGAGAAAACAGATTTCTTGCTTATTTTTGATGAATGCCGTGGAAATGCGGCTGCAATTTATGTATCGGGTGCTATACAACTACTAGGGCACCGGCTGAAAAAATATTTTCTCGAACAGTTCGCGAGCTCAGTGTTCACACCACTCTTTTCTAATTGACACTCGAGTTCGTCATTTAGTTTTAAGGCATTAGAACTGCTGTTTAACACGTGTTCGCTAACAGTTTCTTTGAAGGTACCGCTGAACTTTGGCCGAACTCCCCAAACGACATGAACTGCTTGCAATCTCTAGTACACACCGACTTCTGCAGCGATTTGAGAACTGTTAGCGAACTGTTCCCGAACTATTCGCGTACTTGGTCATACGTGGCTTGAGAAGCAGTAAATGGGAATTCTCATGTAAGTCAAAGATATCTAAGCACAAACGTACGTATTAACAGCAGTTAAAATTCTAAATGCAAATGATTTTCATCCGTATCAAGTTACTTTAGTGCACGAACTGTACGGAAATTGCAATCCGAGAAGATAGCAATTTTCTAATGTCTTTAAGAATTAACTTCTTTTAGATCATTATCTGTTTATGATATATTTTATAGTCATAGACTCATAGTAGTTGTTTGAGTTTGGAAAAGTAAGGACGTGTTCGGACATGCTCCGATAAAGTGCAACACTAGGGAAAAGCGAGCGTTGGCGGTTCTTCGCCCTGCTTACTACGGAGATGCTGACGCAGCGACAACCTACACACCAGGTGTTAGACGTCGAAGATTATGATATCAACGACCTCCGATGCCACTGATACAATAGCAGTAAAGCAAGAAAAAATTTAAATTGAACAGGACATCCCAAATGACATATCATATATAACGCATGGCAACAAAAGAAAAATGCAAAAATTGAATTGTAACAAAATGTTTTCCTATTACAGCAGCAAATAGCAGAAATGCAAGCAGCAATAAATAAGAGACACGAACAGAAACTTGAAAAACACAACCATACATTATATTATAGCAACATATACTAGGCACTGGTTTATATCTAATCAGAACACAAAAAGGGGAAAGAACAAAACGGTACAATGTGGCAGCACTGCCAGGTGAAACCAAAGAAGAAGAGTTTAGCAGAGCCTTAAACAACAACCTTTCAGATGGCATACTGATGAAAATTGTAGCATAAATGAATTATGAGAAAAATGTAATACCATATTGAAGAAGATAGCAGATAAAATCTTGGGAAAACCGCCCCAAAAAAAAAACAAAATGATTGGTTCGGCGATGAATGCAAAAAGGCAACAATTGAATAGATATGGCATATAGAAAAATGCAACAAACACACCGTACAAGAAGAGACCAAGAAGAATATCGAGAACTAAGACGTGTCCAAGAGAAAATACATAAAGCAAAAAAGAAGGCACACAACTAAAGGCAGCTGATGGAGCTAGAATAACTAAACAACCAAAGAGAAACTATAAAATTTTAGAAATAATTAAATATCGCACGGAAAGAATTTAACCCAAGGTCAACTATATGCAAAGATAAAAAACAACTTCTTTAGCAATAAACAGAAAATACTAGAATGATGGAGAGAACATTTGCGAGAGCAATTAGACAAGGACAAGGACAACTCAAGCAATAGTGATTTGCCAGGAAGTAAAGAATTGCCCCGAAACTACGAACAACTAACGAATGAAATAGAAGAAGAAGAAAAACAGAACCCCCCTTACACTACAAGAAGTACGAAAATCAATAAACAACTGAAGTCCAATAAGGCACCAGATTCATACAACCTACCAGCCGAATTGTTTAAGAAAGGGGGAGATAAAATAACTGAAGTAATAGACAAACTCCTAACAAAGGTATGGCAACAAGCGAAACTCCCAGATGAGTGGAACTGCGGTATTATATAGCCAATTCACAAACAAAGGGATCAACTCAACTGTGCCAACTACCGAGGAATCTTCTTATTAAACGTAGGATAGAAGATCTTTTCTAATATCCTATTCGAACGACTGAGACCATGTACTGTGGGAATAATAGAGAAATACCAGTATGGATTCCAATAAGGCAAATCAACAATAGATCAGATATGCGCGCTCAGGCAAATCTTGAGAGTCACACGAATTTAATATCGAAACGCACCATCTATTTATCTACTTTAAAATTGCATATGATAGCATAAACAGGGAAGCACTCTATAAGGCTATGGAAGAGTTTGAAATACCAAAACACCTCGTCGAATTAGTCAAATTAACTATGAAGAAAGTTGAAAGCAGAGTACAAATACAGAATGACCGATGACCATTCAATACTGTAAAAGATCTACACCAAGGAGACGCCCTTTCCTGTCTGTTTTTTAACATAGCCATTGAAAAAGCCATCAAAATATCCAAGATCAACACTAATCGAACGATATTTAACAAGTCCGTTCAGGTGTTTGCATATGCAGACGATATATACGTTATTGGAAGAAGCCTACTAGCTGTCAAAGAAGCTTTTCTAAATCTCGGAGAAGCCACAGAAGAAATGGGACTACAAATCGACGAGCAAAAAACCAAATATATGGTTGTGACATGTAAAGAACAGCGCAACTTTGGAGCAGTGAAGGAATTGGTCTACCTAGGGTCACAAGTTAATACAGATAATAACAACAGTGCAGAGATTCAGAGAAGACTATACCTAGCGAATACATGTTATTATGAATTACTGAAACATCTTAGATCCAACAATAGCTTCAAACACAAAAATAAAAATATCTGAAACGTTAATAAAACCAGTACTGATGTATGGTTCAGAAACATGAATAATAGCCAAACGAGACAAAACCGCACTACAATGCTTCGAACGCAAGATCCTAAGAAGCATGTATGGGTAGTAAACAAAAATGGAATGTGACGAACTAGATATAATAAAGACAGTAAGAATTGGAAGATTGCGATGGATCGGTCACTGTCAGAGTAAGAGTGTGGAGGATCCACTACGGAAAACCCTAGAAGGTAGACCTGAAGGCAGATAAGGATCTCCGAGTACTTGGAATACGCCAGTGGAAGACGAGAACCGGAGACAGAAATGGATGGAAGAAGATTCTTAAGGAGGCAATAGTCCACAAAGGACTGGGTGGCGAACGATAATGAGGAACAGAACCGGATACACAGTTGGAACAAAACCCCAACAACAAGCAAAGAATATGATGAAGAAAAACTCATCAGAGAAACAGAATAGGTGACAAAGGAAAAGAAAAGGAACAGAAAAATAAAATCGACTACATCGCGGGAAACGTCACCACAACAGCAAGAAGCCAAACAGTCACAAAGAGAAAACCCAGTAAAAATACTGACACCGCCGCCAATTGTTTTGAGCCAAATTAAGACTATGATGCATTACAGCGCAAACTAAAGTTAGAAAAGTTGACGTTTCAAGCAATTATGACGAATAACATGTAAGTGAAAATAAACGCAGAGTCTGAGAAGAATGTAGACCATTAACAAAATTACTAAATGAAAAAAGCATCTTATACGAAAATAAACAAACAAAAACATAAAAGTCATAGAGGAGAAACTAGACCCACCATAAGCTCCAGGAAACATCGTGGAAGATTTATAACGCCAAGGATATAAAATAATAGAGGCCGTTAATATTCTGCAGAGAACAGAAGAGAAATCTCTTCCGCTATTTATACTATGCTTAAGAAACGACGAAGACATTAAAAAATATACGAGATTGAAGGAATACCAAGCATAAATGTTGAAATAGAACTTCTAAGAAAATTAAAACTAGTCTTCCAATGCAACAAATGCCAAACTTAGGGACACACTCAAAGAATCTGCCACAGAAAACCATGAATCGTGAAATGTGTTGGAAACACCGCCAGCAACACTAACATCAACTAAATTCAACATTCCCAGAATAAAGTGCTGAGGAGTATCGTAGATGCGTCCTAGTACGCTAGAAACAGGAATCTTGGAATCAAACCGTGATAGAAGAAATAAAAAACCTTGCCAAAGAGCACAAGACGAGATATTCAAGAAATACTAAATTTTGTTGAAGACTTTGGAGGCCTATAACTCTGTAGGAGTACATAGCTATATTTAGGTAGACTTTCTGGCTTACTTTGATAAGTTCTATAAACCCCTAAAGTTTCGGAACGTTATTATGAAACACCCTATATAGTGTATAATCTACTGATAATATACTTAAGTTGGATTTTAATATCTTAGAATTATTATTCTTTAGGGCCCCATTTTTTGATTGTGGCAGTACCGGAATACCAATTTCAAAAATTTGTCAATTTTCAACTCTGCGTATATTTAATACGAAATTGTACAAACCATTTTTATTATTTTAGTGGAAAATAATACATTCGCCGTGTAGCTTTCGTCTCTATGAGAAAGTAGAGATGAAGTTACTGCATAGAATTTTAGGAGCTACCTATTCCTTTTTTTTTAATCTTTATGCTAGCTCCAGAGTGTTCCAGTGGTTAGAGAAATTGGGTCCGGTGCTTAAAGTGAGGATTACAAATATCCGACACGTTACCTGACTGGCGGTCTACCCA
The DNA here is from genome assembly GCA_014611495.1 of Limonius californicus. Lineage (NCBI taxonomy): Eukaryota > Metazoa > Arthropoda > Insecta > Coleoptera > Elateridae > Limonius > Limonius californicus. The sequence continues at coordinate 31,051 of JABXWE010002256.1, read as the reverse complement.
ATCGTTTTAAATAATTGGGTACCTGCGTTTGAATGAACAAGTGGTAATAATACCTCTGTCTGATGCGAGATGCCTACCACATCACCATGAATTTGGCACGAGATAACCGGGTGTGAAAACAAAGATAAGGGAGCTCTGACCTTCTGCCTTGCAAGGCAAACTTCTGCCTGGGTGTATAGCCTCACCACTATTAGAATCTTTATACTCGTCGAAGATTGCCTCAATTGATACAGGAAAGTTGGAAAGCATTCAAAATGAAAAGTAGATACAGAAGGCGATAGAAGGAATGATATAAAAATACAGTTTTGAAATAACTAACTCGCGCATTTAAGATAAAAAAAAGCTCGGGCGGTTGATCGAATATTGGTTAAGTAACAAATAAACGCAGGTTTTTTATTCGGGAATATCATGTAAGCTTAGCTTGATCTGCTAATTTATTTAAATGTTCTATTAAAGCTTCTATTTTTTGATTGTGGTAGCATCGAAGTGGTCAATCGACAAAAACTAATCAATATAATTTATCAATTTTCGCCACTGCAAATGTTTAACACCCATGGTAGAGTGTCTTTGTCATCTTGGTATTCCCGTTACCGACAGAAGAGGCTCGAGGGTTCCTGTGTGCAACATGATTGACCACTATAGCGGCCTACCACCTGGTAGAAAAGGAAAATCACGGTAGGTTCATTCCCTCGTATGGATGATACTGTCCCAGCATTTGCCTACATGACCCAGAAAAAATACGAAAAACGGGTTAGGGCAGAAGGCCCGGAGGTTCGAACCGTAGAACTCCCGAATGCAAGGTGAGACACCTTTCACGATACCTTGTGGGGAACGAACCTACAACAACTTTCCTTTCCTTCTAATGGTACACAAAATATTGTTTCATTTTAGTAATCGGTAATACTAATTTTGTGGTTTTCGTTTCTTTGCGAAAATGGCGATCAAGTTATTGCGCACAATGTTACTAATGAATAAGTTAGTTATTATCACTCATTAATATATTAATTAATAATTGTTAATTATTTAGAACTAAATACCTGTATTATCACTAATACTTAATTTTATACTTATAATTAAGCAATAAAAATAATAAAAAGAAGTCAATAGGTAATTATCAAACTAACTAATCCTAGAATTGCAGAAAATTATGAATCATATAATATATATCTGAGTTTTCTACAAGGTTAAGAAAAATAAATATTTAAACGTATTTGAAAACATAAAAGCTTCTTATTTTTAATAACCTTTTAGTAACTGGCCTGATTTTGCTGATTTTTTTAAATACTTTTACAACAATTACTGAACTTTCCACTTGAATTACCTAAGAGATGCTAGTGCTAGGGTCATTTATTTTGACAGTTTTGAATTATGTAGAAACTTTTTATACCAATTATACGTGTTTTCATCTTTGTGGGCGGTTTGAAATTTATGTATCCTTTGTTAACCTTATATTTATCGTAATCATTTTCACAGTCTTCCTATCCGTACTTTTTACCAATTATTTTTATAATTTATTGTATCCGATTTTTAATTGCGCAATTATTATTTGACTACAAGATTGAATAAATACGCAAGTGGAAGCAACTCCGTTTCAGTAAACTCCTGAAGTTCCAGTTTAACAGTTAGTTTCTCATCCAACAGCCATGTTCAAACTATGGATTCTTCTACTGATTGCGCTTTTTTGCCAGGTTAGTCACATCCGCATTTTAAGAATATTTTAAAACATTTTTTTTTGATTCAAGGTTATTCTAATTCAATCAAAATGGAAAGTAGACGTAGACGTACAAAATTCCCTGAAGGTAACCTTTATATTTCTATTTTGATAGCAGCTTCTAAACAGAACTAAGCAATAGCTAATACTTAATTTCGTAGTAATATTTTGTAGATATAGAGGACCTATAGTTTTAGTTAAATGCGAACTACTGTATGCAAAAAGTATTATTTTTTAATTTCTACCTTCTATTGCAGTCTGGCTCAAAGAAAATAAAACATTCTTTTGGAATGTCACAATACGGAAGATGTAATATAATATTATTTTATATTTCTTATGACTTAATTAATTACTTTTTTTAAAGAAGGAAGACAATCATTCGGCAGAGGAATGTGGTAATTTGGTGAGGAATTATGCAACCGATTAGCTTCTAAATGAATACAGCTTTTCGCATTTTATGTCGTTCATTGGAAATGTTTTCAGAAATACTCATTGGAAAGGCTATTCAAATGAAGAAAAATAGCTGGGTACTATTTTCTTGCTTCTTGGACTCCGTAACATTTGGGTATAGACATGTTCAAACACTAATTAGCAAGAACATACCATTGTTGCAGTGTTATGAAAAATTATGTTGTCTAATCAGTATATCATTAATTACTTAGGCTATATCAGAATATAATTTTAAAATATATATTAAGACCCTAAAATAATTCTCATTAGAAAATATTTAATAAAAAATATGGTTGTTTAAAGGTATCTTTAGGGTTTCGTCAAATACAAAGCCTTACTTTAACCTAATCATGTTTTTCTTAATGGCAAGTATCCTGGACGTAGTTAAATATATAAATAAATATATCCAAAGTATTTTCAATATGGTGTATATTTGTATATTTAACACAAAATAAATTTGCAAAAACAGATGGCTAGATTTTTTTTTTCTTTTCTCTAAGACTTTTAGTTACACTATGAGGATAATGATTATTATTCTCTACCCATTGATTATAATACCATTTATGCTGAAGACAATATTATTAGAATTGCAATAAACTAATATTCAACAAAATGTAAAACTTTAGTCTAATATAACTTTAATCATTCGTTGACTATACGTTGTCGTAAATCCTAAAACAAATCGGGTTGGGTTTCATACATTTTGTTCCTTAAATGACCCCACAAAAAGAAATCTAGCAGAGATAAATCTGGCGACCTTGCGGGTTATTCAATAGCGCATCTTCTTCCAAACCAAACCATTGACATGGAAACCTCCCATTCAAATACTGTCGAACAACTAGTGCATAATGCGAAGGATCTCCATTCTGTTGGAATACCAAACAATTAATATCAATTAATATTGAATCAATATTGCATTGTAACAATTCCAAGTACGTCTATTCACTTCAATTACCAGATAAGAAAGAACACCAACGAGACGGTCACCAAAAATATCAGAACAAACATTTAAGTTTTCGGGGTTGAATATGAGTTTCGTGAAAGATCTTCAATCAATGGCGGCAATTATAGCGATTGATTGTACCATTTACGGAAAAAGTGTATTCATTGGAAAAGCAGACGTAAAGAAGGAAATTTGAATTATTTATCGTCCGTTCAGTTTTAATTTTACAAAATTGCAAACGGTGCTGAAAGTCGTCTTAATTGTGTTCTTGTAGAGATACAGCTTGTACTGTTTAAAAATTCGTTGAATACTGGTTCGATTAATGCCCGATATAATAGCCATTTGTCTTGTACTCAACGTAGAATCGGCAACAATGCGCCTCAGAACCACGACATCCACCGCTACATTTCTTACCCGATTTTCCCCATTTCGCTTTTTATTTGCGTCAGACTCGGTCTTCCGAATTTTTTCGCTTACTCCAAGACATATTTATGTCCTTATCTGTATATAGCTGATTGGAACAATTCCGTGCTTGTATTGGCACGCTCATCGTTTCCGAATAAAACGTAATTATTTCAACTCTTTTTGGATTCGTGTGAGTCATTTTAAATGTTCAAAGAATACAACGACAGCTACGAAACACGGCGTGCCACTGATACAGAAAAGTAAAAAGAAAACAATAAACCTTTTACGCCAACGAGCTTCAGAATATGAGACTACGTATTTAAGAGTATGTACTGTTCCTTTGGACTGTACTTTCGCGGGAACCAATGCTCGAAATCCAAAAATAAACATATTACTGTAAGGCAAATTAATCAAGCTTTCCAATGGCATGGCTTTCGATATCCTCCGCTATTTAAAATTTGTAGAATGTGTTTTATTCCAATTTTGTGGTAAAAGATAGGTGGCAAATTAATTTGATTTGTTTGTGGTTTTATTCGAAGAATTAAGGTTTAGTGTCAGAAAGCGCGACTGCCTTTTTGGTGGGCCATCCTATATAGAACATTAGACACAAATAATCGAAAATACGAAAATATAATACAACTTCAACTACAAATATGCAGGGTGTATCAGAACTAGGTACAAATATTAAATCCGATGGTAGTTTACAATATATACGAATTAGAATAAACATTTCTTTGGCAACGGGACCCTTAAGATATGAGAAAATAATAATTGAAAGTTTAAGCCAAAATTGTTTGAGTACCGCCAGATAATAACAAAAAGTTGAGATCAAAAACATGTTGTGTAAGATAAAAGTGCAAAAAAATCACCTGCCACTAACCAATACTATTAGGTAGGTCAGTAATTTCTATTCAGTCTGTTCTTGTTATCACAAGCCAGGCAAGTTTTTACGTGTTTGCCACTTTGGATTTACTTTACAATTAGGTAATAACCATCTACACTTCAATGCATTTTCTATGTATCATCAGCAGTTCTCAAACAAAATGTTATTTTATTTAGTAATTCAAAAAAATAAACTTAATGATTTTTGAAAAATGAATAGTACCATTGAATTTTACTTGAGCCAATCTATTACTGGTTTAAATATTTTTACCTATTTCTGATACACCCTGTATATACATTAGTAAGATATTTCAAAATAGGTGAATATCTAAAGACCTAAAAAACTAAAGTTGTCTTTGTTATCGGATTGTTTATCATACTTTTTTGACAGCATTTCTGTGATGTTTCCAAAAACAAAACAAACTGTTAATTATTCACTGTACACTGTTAAGCACTTCTTATTTAAATCAAAAATCATACTGGGTGCAGATATGCTTCATAAATATATTTATAAACTGACTTACATATACTACACACAGGGTGGAGAAACTAAATTGTGCTCCCTTTAAAAATAATTGATGCAACTCAACATACATATAACACGACAACCACACTCACTTTTCATTTTATTTAATTAAATTGTTCAATTTTGCTTACTTATGGCAATACTAAAACAAGCTGCCAATTTACTTAAATGTTAAGTAAGATGTTTTAAAATAACGAGGTAGCAGATTTATTGCTTATTTATAGTAAACGCTGCGGAAATACGACAGCAGCCCGCAATTTATATATCGGATGTTATGCAAGTAGAAGGTCACCGCCTGGAAAAATATTTACTCTTTGAGCTTCTTCTTTGTTAATTCCGGAAATTACTATCAGAGAAGATAGTAATTTTCTAATTTCTTTTAGAACCATCTTCTTTTGTGTTAGGCAACGGTTTTTTTCTATTGTGAATATTATTTAAATGTATGCTTAACAAATACATTTTTACTAAAATACACGTAGCTTTTGTCGGGTCTATAACAGCTGGAATGAATTATAAAGGTTTGAAGGAAAGGCCATGCAAGCAAGTGTTTCTTGGAATGCGTGGGAAAAATAAGTGGTGGCAGTCTTAAGAAGGGTCAGGAACAATAGTCTACAAGAGGCAGTGTTGTTAATAGCTAGGCATACGCTTGTATATCTTTAGTGTTACCACGTATGTGTTTATATGTAAAGATGGGCTGCAATAGCAATATCAGATAGTATAAACAGTGGCTTCCCTGAAGAGGTTTGTTATATGTGTTTACCCGAATAGATGCGGTTTATCTACTTATTATTATATGTGGTTTATATGGGTCCTATTATTGATATTAGATAAGATTGGTGTTTATGTAAGTAGTTGTTGAAATCAGTATCGTAGTGAATGTAAGAAGTTATATGAGTAGATAGTATGTGTGGCATGGTTAATTATTATTCCCCTAGCCATGATTGGCGGAGGTAATCAGCTGACAGAGGTAGCCTCGTGAAGGCGCTTAGTTTGAATTATTATTATTACTATGAATGTTACATCAATGCCAGAAGGGTATCGGCTGACTTTTACGTGGGCGAAAGGTCGCTGTTATACTCTCCCCTTCGCATGTGAAGCTGAGAGCAAGTAACAGAGAGGCTGGCTGGACATAGGCCAATTGCAGAGTTCATTCTGGAGGCTTGGTGCACCAGGAGATATGCATATTTGTATTAATTACTATACGATTAATAATCGCTACGGCCACAACAGCTAGCCGGCAGATCGGCATCCGTATCCTGTTCGAATCCCAATCTAGGGACAGAGGGTTCAAGAACCCCCGGTGGGTACAATTGCCCAATATTTACTGACAGATCAGTAAGTCTGTGTTTTATTATCTGTTGCATGTCAGCTGCCTGTCGCTGTCAGTGAGTTCTGATTGCATCCGCTTTTTTTTACCCAGGAACTGTATAAATTAAATACAGAAGCGCTGCAACCGTATTTACATTTAAAATTCAGTAGTTTTTACCCTACTTAAGATCTACCCTAACTTTTGGATGATTATCTTTTAAATCATGCATTTTCTAGCCATGATGAACAATTCTCAAACAATAGCAAGTGAATAGCTAGCCATACACGCTAAGGTTTCTCTGTAGTTCTAAACTGTGGTGATGTATGACTTCAGAGGTAACTGTAGCTAGCCATTTGTTAGTAAAAATACATGCGCGCCAGAGTTAAATCTTTCTACAAGCTTACACTGCAGCTTAAATCCTCGAAGGTTATTAACGCACGTTTATTAGTACGACGGTTCTATCAGTAGTAATATCAACAACTAGCAAAATCTAATCTAATTCTACAAACTTTGCTTGTCATCAAGAAAAACTGATCAATCAGAGAGCAGTAAGGAAAAATGACAAATTTGAACAATAAATCTTATAAACTAAATAACTTAACTATGGATCATGCTGGGGCCAAACTAATTAGATATTTGAAATCCTTATCAAAAGACCAATCTTTTGATACTGCATGAGACCTATCTAACATGAACACTAAACCAAAATTTTAACGACAAAATCTATAAATTATAAATAAACAATTAAATCTAAAATTAAACTTCATGAAAACATACCTAAACTATTCTAACACACTAATATGAACTTTAATAAAACAATTTAATAGGTTTAAACACTCAAACACATGAAACATTTCGATAATTCTGAAGTACATTACCATTTCACACATAAATATAAACAATTCAATAATTAAACCATTGTTCCTTACAAACTTCATACACAAGGATGCCCTAGCTAAGTAGTTAACTGCATTTAATCTCAAATTGCCCTCAGAAATAGAAATAACTTACTATTTTTCACACATATAAACGAAATTGTCAAATAACACATAAATAAACAAATACAGCATTGCTGCTATGGGAAATACGACGAATAGCATCCATATCACCTGTACTACATGTCTACATACAAATATAGTAGCATCTTAACATTCTTTTGATGTGATTTTACAATTTCTAATATTCGTTGATGAAAATTATCTAAATTTGCAGATAAACAAATAAATACACATTCATTGTTTAAATAAAAACAACACAAAGTTGCCTCTTAAGCATGGCATTCAGTACAAACTATAGCCAATTAACCACATTAATATGTTTAAATATACAAAATTGATCTAACTGTCAAATTGTAAACAATTTCATTAATATCATTGTTCTTACAGCTCAAGACTCAGTAAAAATTTGTGTAAGGCATGCAAACAACCTTATGAACGCGGCTCCATTGGCAAATTTCCTCCATATGAATGCAAAACTTGAAATTCCCATCTTCCTACAATCCGAAGAATGATTGTAAAGAACAACGGATAAACTTATTTGAAAATAGTGGGTGTGAACAACTCATTTTCATACAGGAAAGCTTCCTATAGCTTTAATACTTTATATTTAATTAAAATTATATCCATTTTATCAAGTGTAACACAGCAATTGCTGTGATATAGGGGGTTTTAAAATAGAAAAAGAAAATCCCTTTATATTCGTAGGGTTGCACAAAAATAATGTAGTGATGCCACCAAATAAAATAATGTACACCTGTATACTATAGCTTCTAAATACGTTAATAAAGTGATGGCAACAAAGTATTAAAATGTACCCCTCACACAACAAAAATTTAAATCGAGACTGTTTAAAATAAACTAGCATGAATTTAGAAAAGAAATGAAATTCAAATTCATCAAATAAATCTCAGGGTTAATTATAATGAAGGTTGTAATAAAATGGGGTTGCAAATTTACACTCGTATTGATGGAAACTAATGGAAAACAGCAAAATAATTTGGTATTGAAATTGAAATTTTGAAATATATCAAAATAATTTAAATTTTGAATAAACAATAACACCTTTGCAAATACTTTACTAGAAATAAGCATGTAAGTCTTTTGAACAAATACAAAAATAGATCAACTAGCTCAATATTTATTTCTATTTGGTTAACTAACCTTTATTCCGAATTCTAAAACGTAGCCAATGCGCGTGCCCCGATCTCGTGACCTTCATTGCACCTGCGTGTTTCCGCTGCATCCACTCGATGTTTAAGTCGCTTCAAATTTCTTGCTTAACTGGATTTGATGGTACCAATGGCCTCTCAAATGTTTACAGGATCGTCCACGTTGTCTCAGCTTACAGGTAAATTAAACCTTACTTATTATAGGTTATGTTACCCTCAAATCCAATCAAAATAAGCTGGTAGCTCTTTGGATTTAAGTGTTGACCAGTATTTAGTTTAACCACACGAAGCACAGCTGGTAGTTCAAGTAATCGTTGCACTGGATGTTTCAATAAATTATAATTCGGTAAGTGTAAACACTTGTCAAATTTTTAATTTCGTCGATCGAATTGAATCTTATTTATTCGTTGAAGATAAGATTTTGAAGCACTTGTTATGGTAAATATAAATTATTTGTAACACAGGTGAGTAAGGCACCTGAACTTTTAAAAAATTATTAACATTGACAGGTACACAACATAACCACACAATTAGAAAAAAATCAGTTATCTAACTGACAGCATTTCAGCTTTGGAATTTTAGCAAGTGACGCTCTGGCGTTGAAAATTTCTTTTTATACTCGTCAAAATAAAAAACTATCGTTTCCATAGTAACGCAACAAAACTAACAAAATTAAAAGCTTGAAAAATTAACCAAAATTGACATAAAATTTTAATTTCTAAATAACTTTTTAATGCATCATATTAGGGAAAACCCAAAATTATATTCGAAAACTACATAAAAAGCTGAAAATTTAGACACCAAACATGATACACTAAAATTAACAAATAAACAAACAAATATTAACAAATACAAAAATTTAACAATAAACAAATAATTAAACAATAAAATTCAACACAAACACACTTAAACTAATCTACGTACATCCTAACATTGGTTTAAAAACATTTTAACCAAATTAAAACACACAAACAGAAAGAATATAGATAATTTAGAAATTTTCAAGGTCAAATATCAAACGTACATTAATAAATTAATAAATACAACGTTGTTTCTAACAAATCATATACCAAAAGGTCTTATTGCTATAAAGTCTTATTACACAACTGCATTTAACACAAAAATTCCCTTAGGAATACAATACAAATCACAATTTACAGAAGCATAGTCAAAATTGTCAAAATTAGCTGAAGGCATAAATATTTAAACAAAAACAACATTGTTGCTATTGAAAACACGATGAAAATCAACTAAATCACCAGTAGTAACTTTAAACATAGTCAAATAGCTAGTTTTAACATATATAACAAGTAGTTCAAGCAATTTCTATATTTGTCGAAGAAAATCAAGCTTTTTGCAAATAAATAAATAAATACATCTCTATTGCTAAAGAAAATACGACGTAAGGTTGCCTCTTATGCCAATACAAAAGCATTCAATACAATATAAGGCCAAACAAACACATAAGTGTACTAAAAGTTACAAAATTAATCTGAACTGTCAAATCGTTAATACAGATCCTAATGTTCTTTGAAATTACAGCTTAAATTCAAGAAACAATCGTTGCAAGGCTACATCTAAAAGGAAAATCCAATGCAAAAATCCTGGAGGGTAGACGAAAAAACCTGCAATTCCACATCATTACTTCCCGAGGACTCATCGGAGAGAACAACGAATGACCTCGTTTCAAATCTGTGTGTGTGAACGACTCATTTTCATACGGGAAAGCTACATATGGCTTCTAAGCTTTATAATTAATTAGAATTTAGTTATTTTATTGGGTGTAACACGGCAATATATATATTGCTATGATATTTACCCTATATTTATATTATTATTATAAACTATACCTATACTACGATAATCTTACGAGATAACCCTGATATAATGTGATTTTTGGCTTCGTAATGCCTTACGTATGTATAAGGATACTATTTTGATAGGAAGCTTGATTTTACCTGAAATTGTTTGTAATTAGTTTCATTATCATGTAAAGAAGGATAGTTGAAAAGTTATTATGATAAAATATGAATTTTGTACACCTAACAAGAGTAAAAGGTAGTTTACGATCATTGGAGGATGTCACGATGTGGTTTGTTGGTGTCCTAAGTGAAGTTCTGGTGAATATTCCTTATGAAATGAGGATACGAACGTCTAAGTGCGAAGTAGACGATTGTTTTGGTTATTTGGGGCAAGTGAGGCAGCCCTAGAACATAAAATTTGTATTAATATTGTTTTATATTTTTGTAAATATGTGTGTAGCAAGTTTAATTTTGAGTCTATGTTTCTTTATGGTTTTAATAATTTATATGTTTAAAAAAAGGTAGTGTTGATGTATTTGTGTTTATTTAAATTATGTTGTTAATTCGGGATTTATGAAAGTTAGCTGAAGAGATGTATTTATAGGTTATAAATTGAATTTTATTGATTATTTTATTATTAACAAATATGTTGATGTAAATGTGTTTACGGGGCTTTATTAATCATTAAAATTCTATTTTTAGTAATTTTATGGCACAATTGTTTTAATTTGAGTAAATTTGAATATTTAATCTTATGTATTTTTTTTAAATTCAAATATTGATGTAATGCATATCAAAAGATGCAGAATTTTGTAAAGATATAGATATGAATTTTGTTTGTTAAATATTTAAGTATTAATCTTGTAATGTATAAGTTTATAATATTGTAAATCATATGTTTATAATTTTGATTAACGGGGACTATTTGATTGGTCCATTTTAATTTTGAGGTGAGCAGAAGGTACCAAATTTGGTCAATTTTGGATTTGAGTCTGGTTTTGAAGCTTACAGAAGGGGCACGTATTTAATTTCCTTATAAAATTCATATACTCGTACATATAAAACTATTATGGTTGATTTTTGTTCATTTTGGGGTGTGGCCAATTTTGTGTTTGATTTAACCTATTTTGGAGTTTAGATATTTCGATAAAATTTTTAAATGTAAATAATGTTTATTTAATTTCTAAAGTTAATTATTATAATGTGTTTATTTGAAAAGAAATAAAACTTACCTGCAGTGCAAAGTTAAAATTGTGTTATTTCCTCCAATGTTCTGAAAACCTAAAGAATATAATATTAAAAGCGAGTTCATTACTCTATTATAAAGAAAAGTTAACTTACCTGTAATAAGTTATGAGATTATACTAAGGATTGAGGTATAGTTCTGGAAAGTTTTAAACACTTCACAAAGGTTTAAATTCTTTATCAACTATTATGGAGGCCGTTGGGAGCTGCAGCGATCGAGATATTGTGCGGAGCAGACATAACAAGGTCAAATTTATGCATCAGTTGCAGTTATAAGAAATTCAGATCAACACTGGGCGGCAACATTTTGGATTGCAGATAAGTTTTTATTTGAGTTTAATAATTATCCATTAAGACAACTTTCAAAGCATATATAAATTGTCGCCGAGCAACGTGGGGCTAGATAGTTACTTATTGTAAAGGGCTATTTGTGTAAATAATAATTTTTTTTAAATTTATTTGCTTATTTCAATCTACTCAGAAGATACAAGTGAGTAATGAGTAAATGTTATCGTAAATATATACATGTCATGATTTGGGATCAGGCCATTACCGTCTTCGCAGGGTTATACACTAACAGAAGACAGTTAGGGGAGTAAATCTAGTGGCCAGGTGCGTTGAAGTCTTCTTGCGGCTGCTAGTTGGCGTGCGAGGTGCCCTACAAGGTCATTTTCATGTCCTGGTAACTTGAGGTTGTATGCTTGTGCGAATCTTTGGATTTCAGTTGTTAGGGAGGGATTTTCAGGTCGGTGTGGATGGAATCGTTGCTTACATACCATGGAGCGTCAGTGATTATTCGGAGTATTTTCGATTGTATTCTTTGTATGATTTTTGTATGGGATGCTTTTGCACAGCCCCACAGCTGGATACCATAAGTCCAGATGGGTTTTATGATGATTTTATAAAGCAGTACCTTGTTGGATAACGAAAGCTGCAACGCCTTCCGATTAGCCATTGCATCTGCTTCAGTTTCAAGTCTATTTGTTGTCTTTTTTTCTTGATATGCGTACCCCAGTTGAGTTTTTCGTCAAGGTGCATACCTAAATATTTTATTTGTCGCTGCTGCAGGTGATTCACTGGTTGATAGGATGGCTACATCGTCGGCAAACATGGCAATAGTAGTGTTTTGCGTGGTTGGTGAATCAGATGAATAAATCAGGTAGAGTAAAGGGCCTAACACACTTCCTTGCGGCACTCCTGCTTTAATTGGATGGTATTCCGAGGCTGAGTTATTTATTACAACTTGGAAGAATCTTTCGGTGAGGTATGATTTCAGGTTTAAATAGATCTGAACTGGGAATTGTAGTTTGATCTTGAACAGGAGGCCTGCATGCCAAACCTTATCGAAGGCTTGCTTTATATCTAGGAAGGCAGCTGCAGTTAATTTTTTGGTTTCAAGACTTTCTATTATTTGATTGACGATCCGGTGGCATTGGTGTATCGTTGAGTGGGCTTCACGAAATTCGAATTGGAAGGTCGGGATTATCTGGTCAAGATTAACAGCTTTTTTTATTCTTTTCAATAGGAGTCTTTCAAAAAGCTTGGATAACAGAGGTAACAGGCTTATCGGTCTAAAGGAAGATGGAAGGTTGGGTGGTTTTCCAGGCTTTGCGATCATAGTAATCTTAGCATACTTCCATTGTAGTGGGAAGTACGTTAATCTCAATATACTATTGTATATGGTGGTGAGGAGGACCACTGTTTTTCTTGACAGATGCTGCATTACTTCACCTACGATCAAGTCATAGCCAGGGGCTTTTTTGGTGTTCGTAAGGTTGATTTGCTGGCGCACTTCCGACGGAGAGAAGGGTTGTATTGGCGGCGAGAGTTGGCACGGAGCGGTTAGGAAATCTTGAATTTCGGTGTCGTCGTAGTTGTCGTGTGGGTCCGGGGTAGCGAATACGGTGACAAGGTGTTCTGCGAAGGTGTTTGCTTTGTCCTTGTCTGTTCTGGCCCATGTATCATCAGGCTTTCTGATTGGTGGTATTGCTATTATGGGTCTCTTGAATTTTTTTTGTTGCTTTCCAGATTGAATGGTCGGTAGGAGAAAGCTTCTTTGAAAGCTTCATTGCGGGCTTCCGTAATTGTGGTATGTAGTTGATGGGTAAGTCTATTGTAGATTGTTTTGTCGTGCCTGTTCTTTGTTATTTGCCATTTTTTCCGGGCTCTTCGTTTCTCCGCGAGTAGGTTACGTATATGGTGAGGAATGTTATTGATTACAGGAATGCGATTTATAGCAGTAGGTGTGGCTTGCCAAGCAGCGGCTTGTATTGTTGTCGTAAGGTGATGAACTGATTGATCAAGGACTTGATTATCTTAAATTCTGATACTTAGGTTAATGTTTTCTTCTAATAGGTCTCTGAAATGATTCCAATCCGTATGTTTGTTACAGAGCCTAACCAGCATTTCTTTGGTGATTATTGTTGTGCTGACGGTGATAATGACTGGGGTGTGATCAGTGGAGAGGTCGTAATTAGGTTCTGTTTTGGTATAAACGTTGGCTATTCCATTGACAACTGCATAGTCTAATAGGTCTGGGAGTTTTTGTGGGTCACTAGGCCAATACGTCGGTTCTCCGGTTGATAGAAAGTTGAAATTGTTTCTCTGGATTATTCTTAGTAGGTTGCGTCCTTTCGGGTTGATAAGTCTAGAGCCCCAAGCTGTATTTTTTGCATTCCAGTCCCCTCCTGCTAAAAATTTAGGCCCTAGCGATCTGAGAAATTCTTCATATTCGTCAGACGAGATGGAGTGCCTCGGTGGGCTATAGATGGCTGAGATTACAAGCGAATAGGGGAAGGCTTGAACTTTTATGGTTGCACTTTGAATCTTTTCAGTTAGGTATGGTTGAAGTTCATGATGGACAATCGTGTTCTTAATTATCACAGCTGATCCGCCGTGCGCCGTCCCATCTGGATGATTGGCATAATATGTGGTATAATGCGGTATTTTTACAGTAGTCCTATTAGTTGCATGAGTCTCGGAAACGAGTAGTATGTCAATTTGTTGTAGTTGTAGAAAGATTATTACTTCCGGAATATGGTTAGTGATACCCTTGGCGTTCCACAGCGCGATGCGAAGTGAGGGAGCCATTTTACGCTATTTTGTTTATCACTGTTGAAAGCATGTTTAATACAATGCTGTTCTGACTTATGAGCTGGGAAAACATGTTTTTAAATTCGTTGAGAAAAGTTGTGAGCATTTCGGGAATGTTTATTACTTGTTGGATTTGAGTTGAGGAGCTATGGTTCTGTTTTGTCCATGCTTGAGGATTGTTGGTTACGCATTGTGTTTCACCGCTGTGGTTATTAGCTTGGTTACGGGGGGGAATTCAGTTAGGGTGAAGTTAGGAGGAGCTTGTTGCAGACGGGATTGGTTAGCTATTCCTCTGAATGGCGTGTTTCGAGCTCTTTGGAGGTCCTGGTATACTGTGCAACCCTTGTAATTGGCAGGGTGATCTCCGCCGCATAGACCGAACTTGGCCGGGGTATTTCGATCTTTCTTGCATACTGCAATGTTGTGTCCGCCGCCACATTTTACACAAACATAAGGTTTATTGCAATAAGATTTAGTATGCCCGTAGTCTTAGACATTGCGGGATAGTGCTTTTCTTTTTAGGAGGTTCAATCGCGGCTACCATATTCCAGATATATTTGATATCAAAGATTTTTTTATTGTTCTCGCTTGGCTCGAGGTCGACCATGAAAAGGGAGAGAGGTTGCTTGGTTACCCTATGGCGTATATTTATGATGTTACGCACTGTATGACCCTGTTTGGCTGGCTCATCCTTTATGGTGTTTATCGGAACGGAATGGTGGAGGTTTCGAAACGCTGCTCTATATGCTCTGTCTTCTTTTAGTTGGAAGGTATGGTGTATGATGTTTTCATCTTTTAAGTGTTTCGACAACTTTCTGTAAGTTTCGGCAGTATGGGTATTAATTCTAATTGTGTTATTTGATGCTGCTGACGTGTGATATTGCTCTCCTTCAAGAACTTTAGTGAGATTCGTGACCATTTTCCCATAGTCAGTTACTCCATGGATGTATATTGGTGGGGTTTTACAGTTTTAGGTTGTTGATTGTCATTGTCGTTAGTGGTTTGTGTTTGTGCGAGTATTTCATATCTGTTAGACGTAGGCAGTTGGTTAGGTTTAGTTAATTTGGGATTCGGTGCCGTTGTATTCTTTTCCTTTTTTTAAGTGTTTGCCATTCATGTTTTGAACTAGGCTGACTTTCTTCGTCGTTGTCAGCAGTCATACCGGTGTCCTCGATCGATTCTCGTTATCATTTATGTCTGATTCTGATGGGGTGTCACTGAATGCTTCATAAAGTTGTTGCTGATTACTTTCGTTGGTTTGCATTGCCTGGTTAGGTGGGGCTATATTTTGGTTTGTTACAAAAGGGGAAGTCATCATTATTTGATTGTTGGTTACATACGGGTGTTGAGGATTATAGTGATTTTGCGGTTGTAAGGCAGAGTATCTCTGGATACCAGGGATATTAAACGTAAAACCGTAATTTTCAGTAACGAATTGATTGTTTACAGCTGTTATTGTTGGCGGTCCTGGGCCGTAGCCGCTACCGGACGGGTACATAATTTATAGTGTATTTACGTACACTTAACAGGTAAGTAAAATCCCTTATACGTACTAATTTTTAGTTGAATGTATGGATTCAGTCAAGAACGAACTTGACCTGCTGTTCACTATCTGTTTATGGCACTGCACTTGTAGAGATAACAGAACTCGTGGAGTATGGGTTTACTCTTTGAAAGCCAAATGCGAACTGATTTTTTTTACTATTTGCCTTTAGTTATAGTTTGGTTGTAAGTCCAAAATCAACCACAAAAATTTCTGTCCGTAGCCGTCGATCCAGGTATAGTCCGTTCTCTGCCCAGCGAGAAAATCGGAGAAAATCGACCTTATGTACAAAATGAGTTTAACAGATTACAAGGTATTACCGATTACTATTTGCAGGTAATTTTTGGTATGGGGTTTTTTCCAGAGACGGACTCAGATAGTCGCATATTTTAGTTTAGAATTGTGGTGTCGAGGTCATTGAAGAATTATTACTTATGTAATGTCAAGTTAGGTAAACTTCTTAAATATTAAATTTTAAAATGGATATTTAATTACCTAGAAATTACCAAACAAATAACATGTTTTTGCAAAAAAATTTCTTTATACTGTCTGTAAAATAAATTTTAGGGTACCTTCGAATAAAATCGTTGATGTTCACTATTCTCATAATGGGATAGGTGTAAATAAATAATAAAACTTCAATGTCGAATCCCACACAAAATTTAATAAATGAAGTATTAGTTAGTTAACGTTTTCGGGACATACTGTGGCCCATTATCAAACTACAATAAAAGGAAGACCAAGTTAACTTTGGTTATAATAAGACTAAAAAGTACTCACCAAAAATTTTCCACCAAAAAATATAACTATTTAAAAAATCATTCTTAAATGTAATGCATTATCCAAATCAAATCGTCAATTCATAACAATAACAAAAAAAATAAGTAAAGAGGGCGAAAGCCCCTCACATATTACAAACTAGTTTAAATTTAAACAAAAGAAAGCCCCAACGAAGGGGATTAAATATCATACTTGAGAAAAATCTCAGGGACCGACAAAACTACATGTGAACACAAAATGGAGGAACCAGATAATTATGTCAAAAGCAAACATGAAAAATGTAAAATTCGACAACGCCGTCTAGTTACATAAACTTGAAATCAAACATAAGTGTTAATACAGAAAGGTGAGAAACTTGGGTAACAAACTTAACTAAAGTAGATATACAAACCTTTGACAATTTACAAAAAAAAATTTAAACAATTAAGAACTGATCAAAAAGCAAAACCCATGAGAACAAGATTAGCTATTTAAATTATTAAAAATATAGGGAACTTGATTGAAAGTGATCTCATTAAGTAAAAGGTCAGGGTTATCTTTATCCACTGCCTTGTTAATTTCTAATATTTCAAGTAAATTCATTCTAAGGCCTTTATTACAAAAGTGTAAAACTTGTATACCAGTATGATGATCGAAAACATGATTGCAAGATATAATGTGTGAAGCAAACGAGGATTTAAAGTCAATATTACGGTCAACGTTGATTAAATTATTCTTAATAATCTTTTTGTGTTCATTCACTCTAGTATTTATAGATCTGCCAGTTTGACCAATATAAAAAGCAGGGCAGCTATTACATTTAATCTTATAAATACCTGATCTAGACAAAGGTTCTAGGAGGTCTTTATTATGCACAAAAAGTTTATTTAGATTTAGGGGGACCGACAATGAAATTTTAATGTTATAAGCTTTAAAAACGTTACTAAGTTTCAGAGATGCGTGTCCAAAAAAAGGCATAGAAAAATAAGAAGTTGAGGGACTAGTATTAGTGATGTCAAGATTGGTCGATTCTCTGAGGGAGAAAGACCTTTTAATTTTATTGAACAAGTTGTTAATTAAATCTGACGGGTAACCATTTTTGAAAGCTATGGAGTGAATAATTTTTAGTTCATTATCAAAATCTTCTTTTTCTAAGGGAAAAGAGAATAATCTATGGAAAAAGTATCTAAAAGATGCTAATTTGTGGCAAAGAGGGTGAAAAGAGTCATAAGGAATGGCATGATCTGTAGTGGTGGGTTTTTTATAGATACTGAATCTTAGCTGATTGTTGTGACGAGCGATTAAAATATCCAGGAAAGGTAACTTATTGTCCTTTTCAATTTCTAAAGTGAACTTAATATTAGGGTGTAGGTTATTAAGGATATCTAAACAATGGGTGAGGTTCTCTTTGGAACCATTGAAAATGACAAAAATGTCGTCGACATAACGTCTCCAAAAAACAAAGTGATTAGATAACACCGGGTTGTTGAAGATTTTTTTGATTTCAAGATTGTTCATAAAAATGTCTGACATCAACGGAGAAAGGCAAGAGCCCATTGGGAGACCAGACTCTTGGTTAAAAATTTTGTTATTAAAGGAGAAAAATTTTTGTTGGAAACAAATATTAAGTAAATTAAGCAAAGTGGCTACTTGAATATCTGAAAGATCTGAGAAAGTGAGAAAATTAGAAACAAGGTCAAAGCATTCTTTATGAGGAACACTCGGGAATAAGTTAGAGACATCGAAAGAAACAAGAATAAAAGAGGGGGGTAAATCCAATCCAGGGTTACTCTCAAATGCCTTAATATGAATTATAACAATTTGCTCATTATGAATCCTCAAGTTCCGAGATTATATGGTCTTCCAAAAATCCATAAAACAGATAACCCCATAAGACCAGTGTGTTCTTTCATTAACACCCCAGTATATAAAATCACTTCTTTCCTAAATTCCATTCTTACGAAATATGTCAGTTTTGAAATTAACTACTCTATAAAAAACTCCCAAGAACTCATTAATAACCTTTTAAATTTTGACTTACCCCCCTCTTTTATTCTTGTTTCTTTCGATGTCTCTAACT
The DNA here is from genome assembly GCA_014611495.1 of Limonius californicus. Lineage (NCBI taxonomy): Eukaryota > Metazoa > Arthropoda > Insecta > Coleoptera > Elateridae > Limonius > Limonius californicus. The sequence goes on along the minus strand of JABXWE010002256.1, from coordinate 12,136 downwards.
TATTCCCGAGTGTTCCTCATAAAGAATGCTTTGACCTTGTTTCTAATTTTCTCACTTTCTCAGATCTTTCAGATATTCAAGTAGCCACTTTGCTTAATTTACTTAATATTTGTTTCCAACAAAAATTTTTCTCCTTTAATAACAAAATTTTTAACCAAGAGTCTGGTCTCCCAATGGGCTCTTGCCTTTCTCCGTTGATGTCAGACATTTTTATGAACAATCTTGAAATCAAAAAAATCTTCAACAACCCGGTGTTATCTAATCACTTTGTTTTTTGGAGACGTTATGTCGACGACATTTTTGTCATTTTCAATGGTTCCAAAGAGAACCTCACCCATTGTTTAGATATCCTTAATAACCTACACCCTAATATTAAGTTCACTTTAGAAATTGAAAAGGACAATAAGTTACCTTTCCTGGATATTTTAATCTCTCGTCACAACAATCAGCTAAGATTCAGTATCTATAGAAAACCCACCACTACAGATCATGCCATTCCTTATGACTCTTTTCACCCTCTTTGCCACAAATTAGCATCTTTTAGATACTTTTTCCATAGATTATTCTCTTTTCCCTTAGAAAAAGAAGATTTTGATAATGAACTAAAAATTATTCACTCCATAGCTTTCAAAAATGGTTACCCGTCAGATTTAATTAACAACTTGTTCAATAACATTAAAAGGTCTTTCTCCCTCAGAGAATCGACCAATCTTGACATCACTAATACTAGTCCCTCAACTTCTTATTTTTCTATGCCTTTTTTTGGACACGCATCTCTGAAACTTAGTAACGTTTTTAAAGCTTATAACATTAAAATTTCATTTTCGGTCCCCCTAAATCTAAATAAACTTTTTGTGCATAATAAAGACCTCCTAGAACCCTTGTCTAGATCAGGTATTTATAAGATTAAATGTAATAGCTGCCCTGCTTTTTATATTGGTCAAACTGGCAGATCTATAAATACTAGAGTGAATGAACACAAAAAGATTATTAAGAATAATTTAATCAACGTTGACCCTAATATTGACTTTAAATTCTCGTTTGCTTCACACATTATATCTTGCAATCATGTTTTCGATCATCATACTGGTATACAAGTTTTACACTTTTGTAATAAAGGCCTTAGAATCAATTTACTTGAAATATTAGAAATTAACAAGGCAGTGGATAAAGATAACCCTGACCTTTTACTTAATGAGATCACTTTCAATCAAGTTCCCTATATTTTTAATAATTTAAATAGCTAATCTTGTTCTCCTGGGTTTTGCTTTTTGATCAGTTCTTAATTGTTTAAATTTTTTTTTGTAAATTGTCAAAGGTTTGTATATCTACTTTAGTTAAGTTTGTTACCCAAGTTTCTCACCTTTCTGTATTAACACTTATGTTTGATTTCAAGTTTATGTAACTAGATGGCGTTGTCGAATTTTACATTTTTCATGTTTGCTTTTGACATAATTATATGGTTCCTCCATTTTGTGTTCACATGTAGTTTTGTCGGTTCCTGAGATTTTTCTCAAGTATGATATCTAATCCCCTTCGTTGGGGCTTTCTTTTGTTTAAATTTAAACTAGTTTGTAATATGTGAGGGGCTTTCGCCCTCTTCACTTATTTTTCTTGTTATTGTTATGAATTGACGATTTGATTTGGATAATGCATTACTCCCCCTTCGTTATATTTAATTATTCTACAAATGCTTTTTAATTTAAGAATGATTTTTTAAATAGTTATATTTTTTGGTGGAAAATGTTTGGTGAGTACTTTTAAGTCTTATTATAACCAAAGTTAACTTGGTCTTCCATTTATTGTAGTTTGATAATGGGCCACAGTATGTCCCGAAAACGTTAACTAACTAATACTTCATTTATTAAATTTTGTGTGGGATTCGACATTGAAGTTTTATTATTTATGTACCTTTGAATTTTACCTGAATGCTATTCTTGTAACTGATTTTATGTACTTGTCGTAATTCTAGCCGTCTATTGTTGACGAAATGTTTACAGCGCTTAAACCCAGCTTACAACTAATCCTATCCTCTTGCAAAATTCTCGGTCGGTTGTGAACGCACTATACTGTGTAATGCAGTAGTACTGTGATTTAAACATTATACTACCTAAAAAATTTGATGCTGATTTATTGAGAAGAAGTAAATGAAAGGATATTTGAACAATAGTGATTTGGAAGGCAGGAAGAAAGAAGAAGATAGGGATTTAAAAAGTAAAATAAATAAAGGCAAGAAAAGAAGTAAGATGGAAAAGGAAAGGAGTGAAACAGAAGATATGGAATTGACAGGGGAAGAAGAAGCAGGGGGATCTGGCATGATTGTTGAGAGTGAAGAGAAAGGGACAAACATAGATCAGATGATGAAGATTTTATTAGAAATGAAGAATAGTATAGGGAGGCTCGAAGTTGATAATAAAGAAATGAAAAATGATAATAAAGAAAAAAAATGAGAATATAGGGTTGTTGAAGGGTTTAGAGAAAAAGATAGAAAATAATAATAAAGAGATGAAAAAGGAGAATAAAGAGATGAGAGAAGAGACTGGTAAAGAAATAAAAGAAATAGGTGATAAAAGTAGTAAGGAAATGGAAGAAATAAAAGGAAGGTTAGAAGAGGTGAAAGATGATAATAAAGCGATGAAGAAGAGTTTAGATAAGGTGAAAGATGATAATAAACAAATGAAGGAGAGCTTGGAAGAAAAAATTGTACAGAATAATAAAATATTTGAAGACATTAGTAGAGAAATTATACTGGAAATTAAGAATAGGGCCAATATAATAGTTAAAAATTTTAATAAAAGTTTAGATTATGAAAAAATAGATGAATATGAGGAAAAGAGTGATATGATAATTATAAATATGAATATAAAACAAGATGGAAAATTAGATGATGATAAAAATAAAGTTGATAATAAAATGAAGTTAAATAATATTAAATTAGATATGAAAAATTAATTAATCAAGTAGCTAAAATCGACGAAAATACTGTGTGTTGTACTCAAAATTATTGAAATAAAAATTATGACTTGACGAAAAATTACCATAATTTAATAAAAGAAAACTTAGATATGAAAAAGGATTTGAGAAGTTTTTAAATAGTGAGAATTGTTTGCTTGCTTTGAAAGAGCGAGATATAGGACGCGGTTTACCATGCATCTGTATGCACTTAGGGCATATGGCCCATTGTACACCCTAACTAAGAATTTTGCCTATCTGGGGTAATTCCAACTCCAATAGTGATTTTTAACGTGTCACACATCGTAGTGGCACGGGACCTACGGCTTTACTTCTTATCCAACAGAAGGCGCATTTTCAGATTTTTCCCCGCTTGAAAAATCTCGCCGACCTCAGCCAGGTTCGATCCCGCGTCGCTCGGATCTAAAGGCAAACGCGCTAACCACTAGACCACCGAGGCCATAACGTTGCAATGTGATGCTAGTCAAAACGGATTAGGTTGCTGTTTAATACAGGAAGGAAAGCCGGTTGCTTTTGCTTCACGTTCACTAACGGAAGCTGAAAGAAATTATGCGCAAATAGAGAAAGAGTATTTGGGCATTCTATTTGGCGTTAAGAAGTTTCACAACTATGTATATGGGCACAAAGTAAATGTAATTACAGATTCACAAACCATTAGTTTCGATATCAAATAAGAAGTTATCGGAGGTGTCCTCTCCGAGACTTCAACGTATAAAATTAAAGTTATTAAAATATGATTTACAAGTAGAATATTTACCAGGTAAATGCATCACAGTAGCAGACTTTTTATCCCGTAACTTTCTTAAAAATACCGGGTTTGAAGACCAAGAACTTTTAGAAGTTGTTCATAACATTAAGTTATTTATTACCATTACAGATGAAAAGAAAGTACATTTTCAAAATGAAACAAAGAATGACCCGGAGTTACAACAACTTACTAAACTAATTCAAAATGGTTGGCCTAAGAGTGAAAGGAAAGTAACACCCGAGTTGAAATCATATTTGAAGATTAGAAATAATTCGCATATAGGTAGTTGAGAATATAGTTTTATACAACAACAGATTAGTGGTTCCTAAAAGACTAAGAAATACAATGTTAAATTTAGTTCATGAGAGCCATTTAGGCGTGGTAAACTATAAAAGCTTGGCCGGAAAGCGTTTTTATTGGCCAAATATAAATCTTGATATAGAAAAACATATAGTATATATTATTTAATCTGACGTGTAACGGCGGACAAGCCTCCAAAAACGATTAAAATTCTGAACGACCCAAGCGCTTTACAAAAATAACTGAGTAAATACTAAATACATGCGTAAGACCAAGACAACAATATCGGGCAGTTACTCCACGTTAAGCCGGCCGGAGGCCAATTTCCAGTTTCCTCCGGCCGGATTAACGTGTGTACGCAATAATACTCCTTACGTAACAGCGCTTTATAAAATACATTACTGTGCATTAGGCTATATTTCTGACCGATTAGCGATGAGTAACTGCCCGATATTGTTGTCTTGGTCTTACGCATGTATTTAGTATTTACTCAGTTATTTTTGTAAAGCACTTGGGTCGTTCAGAATTTTAATCGTTTTTGGAGGCTTGTCCAACAGTTAAGCCGTTAGACGTCAGGTTAAATAATATATACTTTATTGCAAAATGTAGGTCGTGTGAAAAAGTACGTCCTTCTAATTTTAAAGAACCTCTTATAGGGCAGGATATTCCTGAAAGGCCTTTTGAAAAAATAGGAGTGGACATTGCGGAGTTCGGGAAAGAAAGCTTTATGATCTCAATGGATTATTACTCAAAATGGCTGTCCATCCAAAAAATTAAGAACAAAACATCCACGGAAATAACAGCTAAATTAAAGAACCTTTTTGCTAGTTACAGTATACCAGAAACAATCGTTTGTGACAATAATCCTTTCAATTCATATGAAGGTCTAAAATTTTCAAGAGAATGGAATTTTGAATTTAAGTTCTCTAGTCCTAGGTATCCAAGGTCAAATGGTTTGGCTGAGGCGGCCGTAAAAATAGCAAAAAACATGTCGAAAAAAGAAACAGTTATTTATGCTGCACTTTTAAATTATAGAACTACAAAAATTCAGAATCTAGGTAAAAGCCCCGCGGAGTTGCTCATGGGTAGAGAGTTAAAAAATAAAATTCCAACTCCGGTTAAACTCCTGCGGCCGGATTATTAAGATAAAAATCCTGATTACGATGAAACAGTTAATATATTAAAAAAGAAAAAAGCATTATACAAAGAATGGTATGATAAAAGGGCCAAAGATAGAAAAGACTTTGAAGTAGGTGATAATATTACATATAAGGATGGTAGTAATTGGAGCTCTGCTAAAATTGTGAATAGTTGTAAAGAACCTAGATCATATGTAATTCAAAATGAAAACGGAAATAAAATAAGGCGTAATAGTTACCATCTGCGGAGATCAAAAAACGAGTATAACCAGAAATTTGTATCTAATGATGATAGGGAAACTAATGAAGTGATTGGTAACAGTGATAATCACATTGATCGGGATTGCGAAACATTGTCAGGCGGAAATGGCTCAAAACGTCCACCTAGGGGTATTAAAAACCCGGTGAGATTCCAAGATTATGTATTGTACTAGTTTAAGAATTATTGGTTTAAAAATTGATTTATTTGTTTATACATCATATCAACTTTAAAGGGGGGGATGTTGTATATTGGGTTGCTCACCAACCAAATTACTTTTAGTTACTTTCGAATGAAGCTGGTGGTATAAAAACACTTGAACTAAATATGGCGTGTGTCTTGTAACATCAGGAAATTAATAAAACTTGCTTATAAAAACAAATGGTTTTTAATTAACATATAAAATACACAACAGAAGTTATGGCTGCTGATGTTTTAATCTATGGTTCAGGGGAGACCATGGAGGAAGCATTGGTGGATCACAATGACAATCTACGTATCTTATTAGAAAGGTTCAGGAAAAATAATTGTAAATTAAATAGATCTAACTTAAAACTTTGTCAAACATCTGTCAAATTTTATAGACATGTGTTGACAAATGAGGGTCTTAAAGCAGATATGTCAAAAATTGTAGCAATCCAACACATGCCAACACCTGTTAATAAATCAGATGTACAACGTTTTTTAGGCGCAGTTAATTATTTAAGCCGTTTTATAAAAAATGTTAGTAGGTACTAAATGTGTGCACTTGCGTCAATTAAGTTTAGATAAGACTGATTGGAAATGGATTGAGGTGGAAGAGCAAGAGTTTAATAAACTAAAAGGTGCAGTTTCTGGTATTAAAACATTGAAATTATTAGTGTAAAATGTTCTTAAGTTATAAGTTTGTTTAAATGTTAACATTAGCTAAAATTTTCATGTTTGTTTTTTATATACTGTAATTTACTTTTAAAGAAGGGATGATGAATATACGTTACAAGCCCGTTGGCGGGAGCCGAGACACGGACAGCAAGCCAAGCTGTCAAGAATGTATGCTAATGATTGAATAAACTTTAATTAATAAATAGTTATTTTATTCGTTTAGAACCAAATAAAACAGTGAGGTAAGGTATAAACCGGGTTCAAATCGCCCTGAGAGTCGATGGTTAGTACAGTATTCTTTAATTAATCTTGTATAAGAAACGAAAGTAGTTCAAAAAGACATAATCACCTAACTAGTTATTTAACCTGAAAGAATACATATATTGACAGAGCTCCGAATTGTTCTCGATAACGAAGCGTTAAAAAATTATTTGCCTAACATTAATAACATTTTTTATCATTCTTTACTGCAGAACCACGTGTATATCAACATGGATACTTTATCTGATACGAATGAAGATGTCAAACCCGATCTTACCAGTGTGACTTCGCTATCGAAGCTTACAGATTCTACATGCGATATCTGGCATCAAACCAAAATCAACGAAGAATTACCTCAAAGTGAGTTGGGAACAAAAGGTAAATTTGTATTATATACCTAAAATCAATTATAAATTAAATAGGACAAGCTAACAAGTGATAATAAAAGAGATCTTCTCTTTTTACAATGCATGCCAATGTGATTTGTAGTGCAGCTGTAATAATATAAATCTTTCGTTACAATTGACCAAACATTAGTACTTTAATGATGTAACGGCTAAACTTCATTATTTTGTAATTGCTATTTATTTAAACAGGGAAGATCTGGGTGTCTATTTAATCTTTTTAATTATTTTGTGCTAGTTTAGTTACTTATGTAAAATTCCAGAGCCCACATATAAACATGCACATATGTTACAGTAAAACAGGAGGAGGTTCAAATGTGGGAATTGCCTTCAGAAGCATCCGATTTAAAGCATGATGTTAAATATGATTGGTCCATTAAACTGGAATCATTAAATGAAGAATTAGATATAAAAACTGAAACCTGTTGTAACGATGATAATCATGTAATAATAGACCCTTCAGTGAAATACATCGTGCATCAGAGTGTTAAAACTTATACCGGGGAAAAGTTACATAAATGCAATGTATGTAACTATGGAAGTGCACAAAAGAATCAGTTGCAAATACATATGAGAACTCATACAGGAGAGAAACCTTTCAAGTGCAATCTGTGTGACTATAGAAGTGCACAAAAGAATCAGTTACAAAGACATATGAGAACTCATACAGGAGAGAAACCCTTCAAGTGCAATGTGTGTGACTATGGGAGTGCACAAAAGAATCAGTTGCAAATACATATGAGAACTCATACAGGAGAGAAACCGTTTAAGTGCAATGTGTGTGACTATGAAAGTGCACACAGGAAAAGCTTGAAAATACATATGAGATATCATACAGGAGAGAAACCTTTCAAGTGCAATCTGTGTGACTATAGAAGTGCACAAAAGAATCACTTACGAATACATATGAGAACTCATACAGGAGAGAAACCTTTCAAGTGCAATGTGTGTGACTACAGAAGTGCACGACAGGATCAGTTGCAAAGACATATGAGAGCTCATACAGGAGAGAAACCTTTCAAGTGCAATGTGTGTGATTATCGATGTGTATGGAAGACTATGTTGCAAAAACATATGAAAACTCATACAGGAGAGAAACCTTTTAAGTGCAATGTGTGTGACTATGAAAGTGCACAAAACGGAAACTTAAAAATACATATGATAACTCATACAGGAGAGAAACCTTTCAAGTGCAAAGTGTGTGACTATGGAAGTGCACGAAAGGATAAGTTGCAAATACATATGAGAGCTCATACAGGAGAGAAACCTTTCAAGTGCAATGTGTGTGACTATGGAAGTGTAAGAAAGGATCAGTTGCGATCACATATGAGAACTCATACAGGAGAGAAACCTTTCAAGTGCAATGTGTGTGACTACGGAACTGCACATAAGAATCAGTTGCAAGAACATATGATAACTCATACAGGAGAGAAACCTTTCAGGTGCATTGTGTGTGACTATGGAAGCGCACGAAAGGATAAGTTGCAAGTACATATGAGAACTCATACAGGAGAGAAACCTTTCAGGTGCAATCTGTGTAACTACGGAAGTGCACGAAAGAATCACTTACGAATACATGTGAGAACTCATACAGGAGAGAAACCATTCAAGTGCAGTATATGTGACTATGAAAGTGCGCATAAAAATAGCATGCAAAAACATATGAGAACTCATACGGGAGAGAAAGACACCGTTTGAATACAAGATTTATAATTATCTAATTGACAATGAGGTATAAGTTTAAATGATATGATATTTGTTATAGTATAAAGATTTTGGCCTTTTTATTTGTTATGTAAGTGTTGTATTATGCAGTAATATATGTAAATTTTTTCATGTGCCTGTGATTATATTTTTATAGTAATCGTAAAAGTTGGATTGGTGAGTGAACTTTGAAGGTTATACACATGTGCAAATAATGTGCTATAAAAATGTGTTACAATTAGGAATAAAACGGCATATCCAAGCAAATTCTTTAAATTTTCTGCATTCGGATTCAGTAGCTTCCTGCTTAAAATAATCTGAAGCAAATTAAGCTAAAATTAAAAAAAGAAACCTGAATAGCCTTGAAAACGAGATACAAATCATACGAAAGTGGACCTAATGGCGAACATACAAATACAATCCCACTTGTGCACCACGAACAATAATCAGAATGCATTGGACACCCAAAATATACAAAGTACAACCGACAAGCTAATGAAGGAAAGTGAAAACCTCAAAGCCTCTTTTGACAGTTTTCATATACTTGGATCTTCTATTGGGTATAGGATTTGAGAATTTTTTTAATAGTGAAAATTACTCCTTGATGTGTAATTTCAAAGAGAAAATGAAATTTTATGACTATTTCATGTTCAGGAAGATAAAATTTATTAAGTTGGTTGGGAAGATGAAGATTTTGTACAAACATAAGGGGATGATTTCGAATAGGAAAACAAGAATGCCTTCGAAGTCTCCAAAGTCTCCGAAGCCGCCTCCTGAACCTCCACCTAATTCAATAAAAATGTAGGTAAGGTTAATTAAGAACACCTAGTAAGATATGGAAAATAGATGAAGGAAACAAGCGCAAAGAAAGGATCAAGATTATAAAGGAGGAAATAATTTTTAGAATGGCCGAAGAATAAAAAAAAATCAAATTACAAGAATAATATGGAGATAATAATAAGAATTAAAACAAAAATAATTATAATTATATTAAATTTTATAATAATTATAATTTGAAGTATAATCAATAATATAATAATAAATTTAACAATAATTAATAACATAATAATAATTTTAAATATAATCAACAATATTATGATAAAAATTATAATAAACCTAAACAAGAATTGACAATGCTATGAGAATTTTAATAAAGAACAACAGTTTTAATAAATTATGACATCTATTAGATAAAATATTTTAGAATATAATAAAATAACTATAATTTTAATTTTGTAAGAAGAATAATAAATGATAATTTTGGAGATAATCAATAGGTGTCATTGTGAAATAATCACTATATTTGGAATAAAAAATATAAATAAGCCTAAAGAAAGCAATTCAACAATGGAATGAGTATATCTTAACAAGAATCAAACAATCATAATAATGGATAGCTATGTTAATTATATTAATAAGTAAAAATCAGTGCGGATAATTTAAGTGCCTCGAGAATTTATAGATTGTCCGGAAAATGGGAATGGAAGCTGAAAAGTTAAAAGAAAATAATATTATAAAAAATTTTACCCTTTGTTAAAATGGAATTGGATATAATAATGGTGGATACTTTAATGGATACAGGAGCTGAGTTTGTTAAGACTTGAGAAGATAATAAATAATAATTTGAAGATGTTCAAGCGGTTCATTAAGAAAAATAATAAAGCATAGATTTGATGACGGTAAATAAGAAGAAGAGAAATATGATGAAGATATGATGATATTATAATTTGAAAATGGGTGAACAAGGTTAGTGATGGTCGATTTTATGATGGTTATAAATATTTTAAATTGAGATGATATGATATGGTAATTATTCTATATGAAATAATATTATTATATATAAAATTGTAAGAATACCAAGAAAGGGTTCTACAAATAATTGGAGTTGATGGAGATATAAGGATGTTAACGTGGATTTATTGATATTATACCAGAATTAGAAGAAATTGTTGTGAGCGAATTCCCATGATTAAATAAATGATATTTAATTGTTCTACGGATTAGGAATCAGAAATTTATGAACTGCCAAGAAGATATGTTAAGATGAAAGATGAAAAGTCTTTGAATTATAAATAGTTATCCAATTATTTATGAGAAGAAAGAAGAAAAATTAAAGTGGAAACCAATTTTACGTTGATTAAATTTATTGAACAAGCAAAGAAGATACATATTTTATACAAACAACGGGATATTTTGAATCAAAATATTAAGAATTTATCAAGTTCCTGAGATGGATGATAAGAAATTTAAAAATTAATTTAATTAATGATGAAGAGGGGATGATTATACAAGAGGGGATGGTTATGATATTTGAAAAATGTTGATTGAAAATAAGCAATGATATGATACATGTAAATTTAAAAATGATTCTTATAACAAAATGTAAACTTATATAAGACAATGTTGATGATTGTGATTGATATTTGAAAATTTTATCTGTAGAAAAAATCTTTCAACTATCAAGAGGGGATAAATGCTATGATATTTACCCTATATTTATATTATTATTATAAACTATACCTATACTACCAAACATTCGGAACACTGGAGACTCTCACCTCGACAAAGACAAAGTAAAATTATGATGGGTAACCATCCTCACAAGCTTACCAAAACGGTCCTACAACTAAGTAGGACTCAAATTAGGGACCTCGATGGTCTAGTGCGAGAACGCATTGGCCACTCGATGTCACAGCAAATGCAGTCGCTCCGTTGGGGCGATCGAATGCCGACTGGGGCGACCGCATTTGCTTAGTTAAGTTTAGGGTGCATGTTGCATGAATGGCTAGTATGTAAGGGACGCCCGCACCCCCCTGAAGTAATGCGAAAGTGGTTCCGGGGGGTAGTATGAATGTGTGGAAAAAAAACAGTAGTACTCAAATTGGAGTAGTGACAGGACTCCTAACGGGACACTGGCACTTCAGACAACACCTTATATTTTCGAGCTAGGGGGCAAATGGTTTGTTATTATTGCACTGGCGCTCGGGCGGGAGTACGCGTTCTTTTGACTTGGCACTTCATGATTACGCATGGGCGGTGGATGCGCACGCTCGAAGCGACAACAATAGGGCTGATAAGAAGGCAACCTTATATACAGGGCTCTGTGGCGAGGAAACGAGGAAACAGCCATCCCACATAATGAAAAAGAACAGTAGTACTCCAAATTGGAGTAGTGACAGGAAATCCTAACGGACACTGGCACTTCAGACGAAACACCTATAGCAACATAAGGGCTAAGATAACGAAGAACCTATATGCAGACTGTGTGGCGAGGAAGAGGAAACAGCCTCCCACATAATATTCCAATGCGAAGCCCTAGCTCGTAGAAGATACCAAATATTTGAGGGTACTAATCCCAACGAGATACTGCCGCAAGCCAGCCTGATCAATAAACTCCTAGACCTGATAAAGGGGACGGACCTATTTGGCAGCGACTAGCGACTGAAGGGGATGCACAATAGGCCCAAGAGGCGGCAGTGTTAAAGGG